>JANTFA010143542.1:0-11932 GCA_026413405.1 Phytosciara flavipes | reverse complement strand
AACACTCCTACAAGGAAAACGAGAAACTACAAAACATTTTGTACAACTAAATAAAGAAAAGGAAAAGAAAATTATATTTAAATTAATTTAAAAACAAAAAAGAAATGGAAGAATAATGCAAAAAATCACAGAAAAATATCTAATGAAATAGATGCAACAAAAATATATTAAACAAAAGAAGAAAAATTACAAAACCCAAGAAAAGCAAATATTATTGAGAAATATTTTGACACAAACAACAAAGAAAACAAACGAAAAATACACACACACAACAGAATAGTAGGATTGTATCGGCTTGTTTAACAATTGAGAACGGCTTTTATCAAAAACTAAAATAAAAACAAACAAAAAATGATGAAAAAAAATTAATAAAAAAAACTAAGTAAAAAAAATATAAAAAATTATAAAAATAAGAATTATAAATGTATGACTAAACTATAATTATAATTAAAAAGTAAACTATTCAATATTGTATAACTAAAAATTAATGATAAATCGCAGACTTTTCATATTATACAGAAAATAAATTCAAAATAAATTCGGTTATTGGACCGATTTAATAATTCAAAATATCAATGTTTTATTTCGTTTGGCTGATCATGGTTCACAGTTCGCTTTGGGAAACACACACAGAAAAGTATTACGACTAGCGCATATGGTCGAAATCTACAGAGAAACGAAACAGATACCCATTCCGACGTCCCCATTTATTCGTCATCAAATTAAGTGTGATATACTAATGAAAGCATCGATATCTGATGATTTGTTTTGTGACAGTAATAACAGCCTCTGGGGAATGCAAACCCAACTCAATTTTAAAAGCCGCTGTTCTGTTTTTTCTCGTTTCAAAATCGCGGTAAATCGGTTACACTGTACGAAGGTTTCTGCAGCTGTTACACTAAAAGAAGCAAACCGAATAATCAGATTATTCTGTAGCTGCTCTTGGAACTCCACTATAAACGGAGCCCGATTGGTCAATAATGTTTTTGGTTTGTTTTGACTTTATTCGACAATATTACTACCATAGAGCTAGGGGTGACGGAATTCTGAGATTAGTGGTCTGGATGAACTAACTGAAACTAAATCGACTTGTTTCGTAGTAAGTTCTTATTACTTACCTTCTTTATATTTAGTACCAAAAGATTTAGTCCGTTTAGTCCAAGAATTGTATTATCTCGACAAATCGGTTCTGATGGGAAAGCGTCAACGACTGTAGATGGTTCAGGGTCACTACGATTATACGCTCGTGCTAGATTGCGAAAGCTGATCAGCATGAGTTTTTAGATGTCTTAAAAAATCATCGAACATTTGGTCAAAAGCGGAACATTCCATAAAATGTGAACGCATCCATTTTTTGCTCACATTCTGATATGAGTAGATCATAATTCCAAAATGAGTTGGAACTTCTAGAAGAAAACTTAACATGACAAGTAGATCAGAACTTAGTTTGTGTAAGGATTTGTCAAATTGTTTCAGAGGGAAAATTAAATTTGAACAGTTGTACGAGTGGAAGGAGCAGGGCCAAATTACCGATCGCAGCGCCCTGAGCCTGTGACGCTTTTTAACTTTCAAAACATTCTATTTCTCACTTCTCAGCAGCTTCTTTCTTAATTCTCAGCTCCCACAATCTTACTCGTGCCCGCGCCTGGCAGAAGAAGCTATTATAACATGAAATGATCTTTATCTCAAGACTTATCTCATACAATATGGGTCGTCCACGCACGCAAGGGTAAGTTGTGTTTCAAAGTGTCACATCAAAGTGACATCACTCTTTTCGTAAGTGAGTCTCGCTTAGCGAGAGACTTGCTGTTTCCTCTGTAAGGAGGTTTTTTCTGATTGGGTAGTAGAATTTATTGAGAAATTTCGTGAATGTATGGCGGTTCTTGCGCTAAAACGTCCGCTATAAAAACTCACTGACGGTGTTCACTTTTTAATGTCATTTAAGGTTGGTTCCAAATAACCCAAAATTCGACAACATGATTTTTGTATGTAAAACCTATCGCCAACTTTTACGGAAAAATCCTTACTTGGGGCCTCACTCGTAAACTTCAAAGCTCTTATTTTGACAGAAATTTTCTCCATAACGAACTTTCAAGTGAGTCAAAGTTCATTATAGAGAATTTAAATTTGTGAGGTATTGTAGAGACACATAGGCGAAAAATTTAAGTTTCACCTACTCTGCTCAAAGTTTATTGAGAATGACAGTCATTGCCAATGACTGTGTTGCGTAAAACTTTATCTCACAACTCTCGCATCACATTGTGATTCGCTTCTAGCACAAGACAATGTCAATGTTTTGGTGGGAGACAATGTTTATTAAAGAGAAGTATTAGATTCGACAGTCGTTTATGGTAGAAATGAAAATATCTCATTATTGGAACGATAAAATCCAAAAAACCTATCGCTCGTCGTTGCCACGGTTTAAAACACCCAACTAACGAGTCATTGGACGACAAAATTGAATTTATTGGCGACTTCGTGTCACCATTTCAATGACTCCATCTTAAGATTCAATAAAACTGTTGTCGCAAATAGGTACAATTAAAATGTCCATTCATTTCGATTGGAATGCAAAACCTTCCACCATTCCCAACAAACACAATATCTAAGATAAATGTAATGACAAACGGTTTTCCCATGAGATATGCACAGCGAACATATTACCGAAAATCACGAACGGAATTTCTTCGTATTATAATTCTGCTATCTTGTACCGCAAATTTCGAAAAGACGCTGTGTGTGGATGTTACTGTGTACTGCTGCACAGAAAATACTCACCAGAAGAGGGATTATCGGTGAAGTGTCTTGATATGTGACAATTTATGCTAAATTAATGAAAATACGTGTTGCAAATTTCATTTCAAAATTATAATCTCGAAGAGTTCCCAAAACACTATCCGCAAAAACATGATGATACAGTTGTGTTCCATCCAGCCGAGCGACAAGTCATACTATGTGCAGCACATGATGGGTTGCGTGTCTATACATATAAAATCGTAGAGAAAATATCCATTTTCCCAAAGTATCGTTACCGAAAATTTGTTCAAAGGGTTGTCGTCTGGTGTCGTAACGATGATAATATGAAAATTCATATAGATAAATTCATCTTAGAAGATTAATTATTCAGCATGTCGCCACAATAAAATAATTCGAATTCCCGACAGACTTTTTCAAGGAGATTTTCGAATAACGAATGAAAAGGTTATGAATGGGAAGGTTGCGTGAGTGTATGATGCAAGGGCAGTGGCGGATTCACCCATGGGAAACTCGTAAGCACGGGTTTTGATCTAAAGTTTTAGAGTAATGTCTGATGAAACGGTTTCGTGCATTTTTGCACATAGTGAAACGGTTTAGTGATCAACAACCGCTTGCTGAAGATTGTACTACCAAAGATTCATGAGTGGCTTAGGTGGCAGATCGACTGTCGGTCGATGCCATTCATGCCATAAGAATACTTGTTCAGAGAGGCAGCAAAAGACCTTCATACGATCTTTATTGGTATAGAAAAAGATTTTGTGCGGCCACCACGTGAACCTGATCTGGACCGCACTAACGCAGTCATGGAATGCCATATCTTCAAATCATAATGGACATGTACAAGGAAGTAACGACTAAGATTAGATGCACAGCTGGAAGGATTATCAGTTCTACTCGGAGTACACCAGGGCAGCTTTCTCAGCTTTCTTACATTCGAGTTAATGCAAGAACTCCTGCTAACCGTACCATTCGCTGACGACGTTGGCCTAGCAAGCGAGAGAGCAGCAAAGCTCTAAGAAGTATTTGACGAGTGGAAGAATAAGCGGTTAAGAATTAAAGAATCATGTCTTACTGCTTCAGCTCGGTTCGGTAGTCAAAAAGAATGGAAATTGTGACGAAGACGTTAATCACAGGATCAGCGTGGGCTGGCTGAAATAACGACAAAATTCAGATGTATTGTGCGACAAATGTTTGCATGGGCATCCGTAACCCGATCAATGGGAATAGAATTCGCCAACAATTTAAATTAAACTTTTAAAACGCTGACCCTGAACACATTTCCCTTAATTTTTCTCAAAAGTTTTGATGTAAAATACGTTATTTTGAAGTGGTTCCATAATTTGATAAAAACCGATATTCAAAATAATCCGACCCTGTGCAAGGGTTCAATTTCTATAAATCCGTTAGGTTAATACAATATTGTTGGTCCAGCACAGCAGTTATTCTTTCTGGTCCTATGTACATGCAGAGTATTAGTGCCCAATATTTCACATTGGAAAATTGAAACCCTTTTTTGTCGTTGACTTTTCTTTTTGTTTATTTATTCATTCTTCCCTCCCGCAAATCAGATTCGATTTTGTATCAATAAACCGAACATAATTTTCAATCTTGTGAAAACATAGAAACGGCATATGCAGGCATTGTATATCACAATAACCTCCCTATTTCAAAACAACCAGAATAAAAAAAACCTCTCCTGATGCTAAGTATATATCCGTTGTGGTTTGCCTACAGATGTATTATATTTAGAGAAGAACATAAAGTATGAAGATATAGGAGAGGCGAACCAACAAAAAAAACGTGAACTTTTTGTGTCGCTTTTCATTTTATTTGACATAAATACATTTTCTGCAGATTTTATTATTTGTTATTTTTAAAATGAAAACCAAAAAAAAAAAAAGAGTGGAAGAAGACAGGAGACAGGAGACAGTTGCAACACAACCCTCCCAACAGCCATGTTCATCTCGGGCAATATTTAAATTTGCTTTGCACATTGAACATCAAAGAGTTGAATTATTGCTTGTTTTCATTCCATGAAAATCCACTTTTTAAGTAGAAAATCTTATCTACCGTGTACCGGAACAAGTAACTGAATATTGTATACGCCAGGAGTCTATTTCAGAATTGTGTGTGTGTGTGCAGAAATGAATAAGACACGTACGAGCCCAACGACGCTTGTAGGTTCATAATGTGTTAAACTCGGAGTTGAGAGGGCTGGCGGGCACTTCATTGTGTAAGAGTGTTTCTGAAGAGCGAAGAAATTATATTTATCGCAAGGAACGTGAGGCGAAGTTCAGAGTATACCATTAAGATGAGTCAAAAGGTTCGTGGTATTTGTCTGTTTGTTTGTTTGTTTTTTTCGGTATAGAGATAAAAGACTATTGAAACAAAGCGATACGAATGACCAGTGTCTACTTGACGACTAATTGGACCATGGTTCAGGGCCGCATAGGAACAAATAGGTCGCTGGAATCTATAAATGTCACGGACGTTTGCATTGGTAAGCAGTTATTACATTACAGCTTGTTCCATGTGAAAATTGAACATTACACAATAAATGTCCACTTTCGCGTGTGACATGCTGTAAACCAGCAAACAATGAGTGCTGATACGTAAATCATTAATTCGAGAACGATTTTGTGATAAAAGCAAATTCACAAGTGTGCAACTGTTTTTCGACGAGTTCAACCCTTTACTCTACACTTTCGTCATGAACAATATTAGGCAATCACTTTCTAACTCTTGACGAGAATTGAAAAGGTGCTACGACAAGGTCTACAAACAGTGGCTGAAGTTTTAAGCGATGAAATATAAAATACAAGCATAAACCTAATGATGTCGAACCATAATCCGGATTCTTCTTGAGATGATGCGAGTAGACTACGGTTCGGTTGAACGAAGTTTAAATAAACATTATGACTTCCATTTGAAGTTCTTGGCATGGTTGAGGTCAGGGAGGTGGGTGTCACTCGACGCCACATGTTGCAGGCACAACCGCTGAGCCGCTGAGAACTGACACTAGTGTCAACCGAGACTACTAAGTATTGAGGACGTACGGTTGATAGTGGAATAGGTAGAGTAATCAATTCTAAGATCTCCCGTGTAAAAATCTTGGTAAAAATGATTAATTTCAGTCACATAGTCGCGGAGCTAGAGCAGCCGAAAGTCAAAATTTGGCCATCTTCGAAGACTGATATCTCCGCGACAAAGTGACCGAGAGAGCCATTTTGACGAGAGTGCATTTTGACATGCATCGTTCTCGAAGCAAATGGAAAGGTCGGCAAGCTTTCTCTTCTTTATCGTTGACCATGATTTTTAAGTTTGTTGGTCTGCTAGTATGTTTCTCCGTCAGTTTGAAACCTCAGTATTACATCGTTTGATTACATAATTTGGTGTTTCAAATTTTTGGTTGCATAGATTGAAGAAATAAATGCTGATGAAGGATATGTCAGTTGTTCGCAGGACTCACAAGTCTTCAACTTTTATCGGCAAAGAAGATCCATCCATTTTCGTGATAGTCGCGGAAAAGATATCAAAATTTTGAGAAATATTTTTTTTGTGGATTAATGGAAACGAAGTTCATCAGAGTGAGGGTAGCGAAAATTTCGCTTTCGTTTAAGTACGAATACTATCAAATACCCATCATCGGAAGTACAAAACAATTTCTTTGTTGGCAAAAATCTTTTGCAAAATCAATCAGTTAATGGACGCGACCCATCCAGAAGGTGGAGCGTTGTGACGTTCGTAAAAATTCATTAAACGAACCTCTAGCATTTGACCCAGTAGTATTCCCGTAATAACCGAACAAACATGCAATTTTTTAAAAACTTTCCACTTCCACGGAAATGCGTAGAAAATCATTCGCAAAACAAAACGACGCAATTACAAACACGCCATTCCATTGCAATGGAAAATATCAAGCAAACAGGTGTACACGGACGGTACACGTCATACTATAAAATGTTCTATTCGCTCCCCAAATACTCCGTGTTGTAACACATTGCAAAGATAGAAAAACATGACATCATCGCTTCTCCCATAAGTATTACGCAATTGTATGAAACGCATTACGCCACACACACACAAAAACTACAAACACTAAACGATCGACAGAAGAGGAGGAAGCGAAATATTTTATTCAAATTGCGATTTTTGTTTTCATCCGGGTGATGGATTGACAGGTTTGTCTATTATTATACTCTATTTATGCATTTTATATCCAGATAGGGGGTGGGGGAGTGGGGGGATTCGAATTAGGTGGGCTAAGAAGTAAATGGACAATCTAAATAATTCAGCCAGTAAAAACACCCATCCGATCTTTTGACAGAGGTCATTTTTTATTTATTCAAGAAAATCATGTTCCTTTTGTGTGTGTAATGCTGGCTGTACGGATTTTTCCGTTCCATACAAAAGGAATAAATAATAATGTTTTAACGCCCACATTTATGTGCGGTATTATTGGCACACAGCTTAAATCGTAAAAAGGAAAGATTTGTTTAAATCTTTGCCCATTATGTTTCTTTTCTTGTATCGTTGTACACACATGTAGCAGCTAGCTGTACACAATATGTGTTGACATATTGACAGATTTGTTGATGTTTAAGTTCATCCCTCATCGTTTCGTGTTCGTTTTGGGATTAAAATGCAAAAGAGAAAAAAAGGAGAGAAAAATGCAAAAATTTTGTCCGTCTTATACAACCATGCCCATCCATTGGGGGCTGATTATTGGCTATTTTAAAATTCTAATATATGTGACTGGAATGTGAAATCTGTAACAAGGGTACGAATTCGAAGGATAATCTTTTCCGATAACAAGATATGTTTTTATTAACATTCACAACAAGCACTAAACTATTGCAAATATAAGGGTTATGCGTATGTGCGGCCCGGATACACGTAATGCCAGATAATATTTTGTGATGTCCGTGGAACGAATTGAGTTTTTTTTTCTTCCTTTCCATCTGTGGATTTCCATTCTTTGTCTTTCGGTTTAAAATTTTTTTTTAAATTTTTGATTCTTTTTATGGTTGGCAAATTTATTCCTCTGCTGTTACAACACACATATGTGGTGATTTTACCGGAGGGGCATGTGTGCAATATTCTTTTTTTTACCCTTTGTAACGAGTAACAAGAACTTGATCTAATTACCTTGTGTGTCCTTTTTTCCAGTTTTTCCCAACTTATTCGATCTCACAAAATTCAATTTGTGCATCTATACGAGAGTACACATCAAAGTTTCTTCTTCGGGCTTCGTCTCTTTTTTTCTACGTTACACTCATTTAACGATTCATAAATTGAAAATTGTTTCTTTTTCGACCATCTGACAACATCTAAAGGGCAGAATTTACTTTACATAAATTTAAAATAAAAATGAGAAAATACTTTCTCTACATGTCGATTCGTATTGGGACGCATTATGTGTGTAGTCTCGAGATGATGTAACTATGTAAATGTGGGATTGTGTATAGGGTTGTGAATTTGATGGGGAGGTCAAGTCACCATAGTAATTGTTTACACCTCGTTAGAGTGAATGTTATTTTTTTTCCCTTTTATGGAAACCTGATGAAAGCGGTAAGGTTGTGGAAGTGGAATTAGTTACAGATTGCTAAGGAGACAAAGTTGCGTATGTAACTAAAAAACTGATTTTCTTAAGTCAGTTCCACTCACTAGTATCATGGCTTCTTGAAGCACCTACATGCTTGTTACGTCACACATTAATCTAATCAATGCAATTTCGTACAGAGCCGAGACATTGAAAATTATTTGAATAACTACTAATTCGTCAGAACAATCGCGATAACATTCAAGCACCGAAGTTGTCAGGAGCCTGGCTGAACGTCATTCCGAGTATAATGTATCAGCCTACGTCTCGAATCATCCTGAGTGTCTCTGCGGTAAAGCAGTGAACGAGTTGGGACAACACGGCCCTCATTGCAAAAAAAATCGGGGAAATATTTTGCATCAAAGTTTGGGAACCATCGGCATTCTATGTTTGCTTGAGCCAACGAATTAATGTTGGTTCTACTGGTCTAAAAGGTGCTTCGATTAAAAGACAGATTAAAAAACTGAGTATTTATTTTACGAGATACAGCTGCTCACAAAAAAAAAACTGGATTGTCAGAATTCGTTTTGGATCATTGCATACTCATCTGAGTACAAGGCACCTACTAGTGTGGGATGCGAATTGCACCGATTCAGTTGCTCGAAAGCACACCAAATAATCAGTGATAAAGTCAAATTACCATTTTGTGCCCATTTCGTAGGGGTGGAATCTTTCGGAAATGTTCTCAACAATATTGGCTTTTACTTGATTAGACTATTAGGGCAACACATTCCTTGTTTCAAAGAATTTCAACAGCTATTCAGAATTTTTACTTTTCTTTCTGCTCTTGAAATGCTTCATGAAATGTTTCGTGAGTTCTGTGCTATTATGCAGAATATATTAGAATGAAGATTTACCAAACATTTAAGCAAACATAACGGTTACGGCTTGGTAACTTTTCTGTTACTTCATTTTTTCAGCTCGTTACAAGAAACTTCTGCTTTCCCTCAGTGATGTTATTCACGAAGTGAAGATATGATTCAATGAACCAGCAAATTCAAATCCAAATCTGTCACAGACGGCTATACAGCTGTTATCGATACCAACGGAAAATAGTAAGTGACATTCTTCAACTGAAGGGTTCTTATATAGCAAAACTCAGATTAGAACAATTGAAGTACAAGATTCAAAGTTAATTTTTCATGAATTTTTCTATTAAACGAAGTACTAGACCCGTCATAATACTAGCCCGATAAAATGCTTGCCGTATGCAATAGGTTACGAAAACTCTTTTCCACATAACTTATCTAAATAAATCAATTGTTGACACCACGATAATGCAAGTTAAAAAATGCTACGGCTACCAATGGTCTTTCGTTTTATTTTGGTTCTAATACGTTATGAATCGTAATCGCAATGAAAATTTTTGATTTCTGAATGCCGGACGTCAACTGCTCTCAATACAAGATTTTGGTGAATTGAACTGAACGAACTTTATTATTTCAACAAAATACAGATACGGCTCTAATAATCTTATTTCGACACAACAAGAGTTTAGCCTACGGACGGCTTTTCAACTTAATTTTAATGTTACAGGGTTAGTAATTTACATAGGAGTGCTAGAGATGATTTGAAAGGAAAACTTATCAAAAACCTTTACTAATACTTAGCTTGACTTAACTCAAAAACTAAATACTTTAACTGTCGAACGTCACTAAATATACAGGAGGATTAACTGGGGAAGGGACGGGGAGGATGAGATTCCATAATGAAATTAGCTACTAGCACGTTTGCAACGAGATACAGTAAAAACAGACCAGAGACATAAGAGTTAACTAAACAGGCTGGACATCATCGGATGTTCAGAAGACACGCAACCAGAAACAAACTTTTCCGTTTGGGCTTCAATTGTATCTCTGACAAAGCTCACACAAGATTTTGGTCAAGGGATCTATTACTTCAATATTTCCATAACTGTACAAGATAACACTAGCCCAAGCTTTTATCGCCGTTGTCATAGCATATGACATCGAACAGTAAAGCTTCGGCTATACCACACTACATCCACTATATCAATACATGACGAATTTCCATAAAATCTGTCTCGAGAATATTTGATTTTCGCTTTGAATTGACTCACAATTGGTACAGGTCTTTTAACAGACCAATGTTCAAGAAACATATGTTTCCTATAAACATAAAAATAGAAAGAAGTGACCCAAAAAGCTAAGACTATGAAAAAGTACTACTGATAATCTTGTAACTACTGAGCATTCTCAGAGTGTATCTTAAGACACAAAAGTTACTGTTAATTTCATCAATTAAGCCATTCATTAAACATTGTTGTGAATTCGAGGAAACAATTTTTCAATGAGTTGTCTCTGCATTAGAAATATCGTTCTAACCAAATCTTAATTTGCTTGCTGTAAATCCTACAAAGTGTGACATCACAAATAATCTGAACTGTACAATGGATTTATTTACAATGTTTTTCGAACCATACATTCATCAGTTGAACAGAACGACTGTTGGCAATGTTGTACTACATATAAATCGCTAAACAAATTGTATGTTACAACGTCGTACGAAAATAATTGGAAATTCTTTGGAAATTCTATAACGAAAATAAAAATAACAAAACGAAAAAAGGAGAAACGAAAATCTTTAGGGCGGTTTAACTTCCTGCTATACGACACTGCAAGCAAGTTGGCACACAGTCAACTCTAACAATTATAAAAGTGCGTATTTAACACAAATTACGATTTGAATTTCAACCCTTTCGTTATTACACATATAATGAACACGAATAAAGTCAAAATTAATTGTCATATTGAATGCAGCCTCCGGCGACCTATTAGAGTGAGAAATTGAAGAAAGTAAAAACTGTCAAAACCGTAACCCACCGATGAAGAAGAAAAAAAAAATCCATAAATTCGCATGTGATCCGAGAAATATGATTTCGATGAGAAAAAAGGGGTTCTCCCGGCCAAAGGGTTAAACGATCGAAACGAAATATTTTATTTATTTCAATTTATTCAAAACGTTTTGCGTAGTTGGAAAGATGGAAAGAAAATTTTATGCCGCACGTGTGTAATTGTCTGGTTTCGGTGACAACATTTTTGGTTGTAATTGGATTTCTATCTTTGATCAATTTATGTTGTGACAAAATCTCAAAACGAAAACTGAGCACTTTATCGAAGTAAAAAAACAAAACCAAAACCAGAAGGAGGACCCGTACGAGTAGTGTACGACATATAGCTCAATGTACATGTCCATAAATTCATAAATCCAAAACCACATCTTTCCGTTATCCATTTAAACTTCTCCGTTCTCCCATAGTAAAATTGCTCACAGCAATTTCGAGAGTTCCATCGTTCCATGCGAAGTCTTATTTGAAAAATAAACTCTGAAAAGAGTCCACCAAAACCAGATGAAGTTTACTCTAGATTTGTGCAAAAACACTATAGCCCAAAATGGCGACTGGTAGCCATTTTCTTAAGGACGCCACACATGAGGCATCGAAAACGTATGTCGATCAAAATCTTCAATCACGTATGTCGATGTTAAAGTTTCGTTAAGCAGCTGAGAACAAAGAGAATTTTGATCGACATACGTTTTCGATGCCTCGTTTGT
>JANTFA010143531.1:0-11932 GCA_026413405.1 Phytosciara flavipes | reverse complement strand
CCGGTTCCACGAAAGTGGTCCGGTATTCCCTTCCCTAATCCGTACGAAGTACGATGGTTTCATGATTTCACTTTTACATTTGTAACACGTCGAATTCGAATCCCTGAGTAAGGGCAGCAATGACAAAACATCCATCTGTTGTTCTGTCTGTCATCACGATAACTTGAGTTTGAAAGGTATTAAAAACCGTGAAGCTGTGGAACTGTTTTCGGTAGCCTAAGAAAATGACAGCCAGCCGCCATTTTGGGCTTTAGATTTTCTTTAGTCATATCTAAAGTAAATTTCCACTGATTTTGGTGGATTCTTTGGTAGATGTGTCCTTTTTACGGACACTACTCGTACGAGTTCTTCTTATGTTTTCCGATTTATTTGAGTATAAGTGCAGGGAAAAAAGTCCAATTACTACAGATGGCTTTCATTAACTCGCGAAATTGCCTTAAATCAATCGTCCGAAGCAGGTACACAAATAACTAATTCAAGCTGTTCTTAAAAGTTGCCGCAAACGGAAAAGTAACAGAAAATGTGTGTTACAAATGGGGTTGGGAGTGGACTTTCAAGTGGTTAACATTGATCCATCCTATGTGCAGAAGACATCAACAATTTAAATCTAAAATAGTTATGGAGTCACGCTGATCCCTTAATACCGCATAAAACTTGGAAAACAAAAATGTAGTTAGATGTTCTCGAAACTTAACCAAAAAACAAGTTTATTTTAACAAACAAATGATCATTCCACTTTACAATATTAAAACATCTACATTTCGATGCTGTGCATACCACATAAATTCACGCTCAACGAAAACTTTTGCATATTGTCGCCGGTACAGTTGTATTGAATGAGCATAATATTTACATGCCAACCGGTAATTTATTTAATTCCCGATCTCCCAATATATTTTCTGAACACAAAGAAACATTTATATGAAATTAAGCATTCCGTAGTCACTCGAATCCGGCACACAATACAGATAGATATTGCAATTTTGTTGTTCATTATAACGGATGGGTTTCTCGCTCCTTCGAATGAAGTTGGTGTAGGAGGATTAATATTTATGGGGAAAATGTTTTCCACTTTAATTAGTATTCACTTTCCATAATACAGACGAGTGTATTGCAGGGCGACAGCTTAGTGTATTAATTTCTTGTACAATTGCGAAATGGGACAAAGCTGCAAAAAAGGAATTTATCATTGAGGACACCATTTTGTTGACGGAAGTGTTGACATTATTTTTGTTAGAGTTGTAACAGGCGTGAGATGAGAAAGTTTTGAGCCGGCTTTCCTGTTTGATATGTGTGGATAGAAAAACATCCATAAATACTCCAGTTGTTCAGAGGAAATTTGTACACACGTAGAAAAGTGTAGGAAAAGTATCGGAAGGAGGACGAATAACTTTTAGGAACATTTCTTTATGCAACTCAGCAATCAAAATGTTCGCAAATTACGATGACTTTAGATGGCTCTGTTTCATAAAACGTTGAATGAATCTCGGTGCACGGCGCTTTATTAGGCAAACGATGTGTATAGTGACACTCGGCCTGCGGTCTCGCATACCACAATTACGCATCTAGTGTCTCATAAAGTAGTTTGCGTTCCATATCATAATGGTTATTTTGCTACCAAGGCATTTCCTCGCACTAAAGGTCGATTGTCGAAACAAGGTGAAGCCGAGGTCGACAAGACTTCGTGAACGAGAACATATCTACCGTGGTAGAAATAACGTTTTTGCAATCCGGGCCATAATCCCACTTTTCCAACGCAAAACATCAACGCAATGTGTGGTAAAGAGACGATATGAGTTAAATCAAACCGTAAATGCTTATTAAAATACGCTTCAACAATACGTTCTATAGGATTGTGTGACGCTATAGACGAATGGATATAGTCGTTGCTTCATGTTTAGAAAGCTAAGATGTCGGGTGTTCGAAGCCTTGTCTCAGCAAAACTTTTTTTCATAAAGAATTAACGGCTAAGATAATGGCTCGATAGCTTGCGTGAAAGAGAAAAGTTTCTCTCGTACTAGTACGTGAAAAGCGTTCCTCGCACGCTAACGAACGTCGTATCGATTGGTACGGTATCAGTGAAAAAATCTTCACTCATATGACATCAAATACATGCATGGAAAGGTGATGATTACTCAGAATTGTAAAAATAACAGTGCCTGATTATCTGAGTGCAAGTAATACGTAGACTCAAAGTCCATAGCACTGGCTCCTAGCATGAAATTTCTTTCATAAACGTCAAATTGACTGAATTGACCGAATAATTCAATGTATTGAGGATTGTAAATGGACTCATACAATGAAAACAAGTCATCGGCCTCCGAGCATTTCTTAGTTTCATGCAAGGAGCCATAGTGACTCAACACAACGGTCTAACGTTGTCTAAACTATATTTAAGTAATTCATTAAACGAGGGAAATGGCAGCACCCGAACTAGCCTGGCTTACAACTGTCTGCCACATGCAAAAGTTGAATTTCACATACAAATGAAACAAATTCATGGGAAATAAACTAGAAATGTTCCAACATGGGTCATTTTCGCAGAGGTATATCGCTAAGTATGTAATGTAATGTTCAACTTTCGCATGGGACAGGCAATAAAATCCAATGATTCAGCCCTCTTTCCGCACTTCGAAGTGGTGGCAGATGTTGAGTATATGATAGATTACATCACCTATTAAATCAAACCGCCATAAAAACAATGATTCACACTTGAAATTTTCGTTTCCCATCCAGTGTTCAATCAGCTCTGCCAGTCCGGTAAAACTTCGAACGATTCAATATACATAGTAGCTTAAAGTTGTTGCAAAAAATCCCCCTAGAAGTTTAGTTAAGTTTAACCGAGTTTCCAATGAATAATCATCACCGAAAAAAGCCATTAACTACTTGCCAAAAGGAATTTGAAATTATATTTATCTTTCCACCAGACATTTAGCTGTGCTGTGGTGCTACATCGATAGTTAAGTTATAGCGTGCAGCTTCGCAAGTAAATGCAATTTAAATTTCTGTGTATTTAGAAATTGTTCGATTTAATTGCATTTGTGCATTACTAATGGTTTTGCATTCAACTCTAATGAACTGGAGATGAATTGTCAGTTTTTTCGTCGTTTGATTTATTTATCTCGATTCTTTTCACATCGAAAGTTGTTCAAGGAAGACCGCCACCGGATATTTAAAAGTTAAAAAAAGAAGAACTGCAATACACCTCCCATCGAAACTCTTCCATTATAAAGTTAAAGTTTCCTTTCAACACGAGGAACGTTGCTCTTTTCGATGAAAAGGTATGTCTTTGAAAAGCAGCAATTACTTTTTACCTTTCAGAAATAACTGGAAAAACTACTGCTGCATGTAATTTCAGCGTGACGTCGATAAAATTTTCTTTACAAATGGTTTTTCCTGTAGAACTTTAGAACATTTTCGACTATTATTCACACAGAGACACACCGGTTGAAAAGTTTGATTTAACGCCGAGCTGACTTGAATGTTATTCTACGAAGTTCCTTTTTTCCACTGATGATTATAATTTGAAATGTTTCATTTCAACGGAATATCCATAGAGAAATATGCTGGGAATATTAATGTGGTGAATGGTAGAGCCACAAGCTTCTTCTATTTATATGAGTGTGCTGTGCACGACACACACTATGGCGTTTTGATGTAATATAGTAGCAAAATATAAACATCCATTAGCAAAACTAACATCAAATATTGCAGACTCTCTCTCCCCGACCGAACAGGGTCTTATAATAAGCGTGAATGCGTTCCGCTGCAGTGTTTGTGTGTGTGTTTAAAATTAGTTTCAAAATAATGTGCATACAGCCGAGAGGAGAGCTTCACATTTTAATAAAACAATATTTGTTGATGTGTTTGGACCAGGAGTTGGATTTTAAGTAAATATATTCGTAAACTGGAGTTTTGTATATTTTTGGTGTTCATCACATTGAATAGCAGTTTGACTAATTAACCTAACGGCGGCGAGTGGAATTTTATTTTCATTAATTGCATCACGCTGAACAATTCCATCTGCTAAATTGAAATAAGTTTCTCTTGTCAGAACACGGTTACACTATTTTTCACCGAGTTCACCTATCTGTCTAGGTACATCTATCTGAGTTTACGAGGAAGTTGTTGTAATTGGCATAACCATAGAATGTTGGTGCTTATGTTGATGCTATTGATAATGTCAGTATTGAGTTATTGACTTGACACGACTTGAAGCACAAACCGTACGAAGATATATTATCGCACTAGATGTCCGCATACGATTCTAGTTGATTTGTGCAATGAATGAAGAAAATAGAACGAAAATCGTTGATAATCGCAGAGGTACGTCAGATGCTCTTTATCGCACTAGTGCGATAAAAACACTTGCGAATCCTTTGTCTCATTAGTGTGACAATAGTAGCTCACATTGGATGCTGCTACGTATGTACTTCATTGAGTGAGGTAACAATTATTCGATAAAAGCAAACCCACAGGATGTTTTTGAGCAACAAGCTTCGGTAAATGTCTTTCGACAAGCGTTTATTCTGCACTCCCTAAGGAAAGGTATGCAGCTTCACTTGTCGAAAAACAGTACCGAAGCTTGTTGCTCAAAAACACACGAGTGAGTTGGCTTTTGTCATACATTTTCTCCCCCGAAATAATGATGCACGTAGCAGCGTTCAATGCAGTATCGTTTACTGCCTGCCACGCCACATGCATGAATTTGACACAAAAATTAATGGGAATTGAGTCGAAAATGTTCCATCATGGATCGTCGATCATTTTCGCAGGGGCATTTTGCCATGTAATGTTCAACTTTCGCATGGGTCAGGCAGTAAAGTAAGTTTTAACAACTCCACTGAAAATTACCCCCTGCATTCTTGTCTGCGGGAACCCACACACTTTGGAGACTTGAGTAAAAATAGTAAGAGATCAAACACTTTCCGTTTTGAATAACAGTTTGGCATAGGCTTAAAGTTGTGGATGGACTGAGGCAGTCTCTTTAACTCTGTACAGTACAGTCGCCTTATTTAAATACTTTCAGATTACCGTTCCATGTTGACATAGGTTTATCTATAACAATGACTAAAACAAACGACAATCTCAGTCTTGCAAATGTTCAAAGACTCAACACAGAATTTATTTTACTGGCTTCATGCAAGAATGACGTCCACCTCTTTCAGTGCTGACAGCATATTTACATCATCGATATCTCGTCAAAGTTGTATTGGTTGAGGTCAAATGTGTATCTACGCCTAAATGGACCCCCTAATTAGAGGTGTAGGCACACGGATTTGACTTTAAAAAAATGCACCTTTACCGAGATATTGATGGTTTAAATGTGCTGTCAGCACTGGAAAGGATGGACATCATTCTTGCATGACCCCTACTGTGCAATTGATCACGTACATTCATTCAAATGTCTAATTTCTAAAGATGGCTTCAAATAACCATTCACGAGCTAATTATACACACTTGCGCGCATTGCTCAATTGTTCTGTATAATATGCACTTGAATGGTCATTCTCTGCTTACCGTTGAGTGTCGATAATCTTATACTTCGTTGACCAGAGACTAAAGGCAAGGCGCTATGTTGGCAGGAGCAAATGAAAGAAAAAGAAACTGAAATTTTTCTCGCTGCAAATTGTTTTCTGTTTAATTCATTTCTTTGAGATGACGCCCGTATATGATGCATCATGCAAGTTAGACTTGCAAACTTATAGGGAAAAAAGCCTGTTCCGATATCATAATCTTGTATAAAATAACTTGTACCTTGAAGCCACAATAAAAACTTATATAAATTTAGTAAATAAATTCTCCAAATGAAATTATTAGTTTTGTTTCGCTACACCATGTCTAGCATTAAACACTTTGGTTAAATAAATTTCCCCGTACTTTCGCTCTATCAAAAAAAAAATCTTAAATTTTGTTAATTGTAAAAGAAACACTTGCATAAAAAAGAGATCAAATATAAAACCGCAACAGCGCAACTAATTCACTTTATATCATTGTAATCCCATGCTGTTGTTCAATTGCTTGTATCACCAACAGATACATCTTCAACAACGCCCGACTCTGACAAGGCATCTTGCTTATGTTTATTGTCGCCGGTGTCACCATCGTTTTGATTGTGTTTGAACACACAATGAGTTTTTTTGCAACCATTCGGTTGAGTTTCAAAGAAGCATGGAATGCGTGAACGGTTTTTCTGATGAAAGAAAAAAAAAATTGAAGGACGAACGAAGGACAATCAATTTTGTGTCAATTTAACTGATCTATAGGAGCTGTCTGATATTGAACATACCTTGATAAACATATGCCGATTCTTGCACTTCTTATCGTAGCACAATCCGTCCATCCACTTTTGGCACATTGTCTCATGACCAAGGGCTATCGGTTCGTGTCGATATTCACAATTTTTACCCTAATGGAAAAGAACCAAACGATTGACTTTTAGCAATGGGGAATCATTCGCGGAATAATGGATTTTCAGCGTCACCTTAACACATGTCGAATAATAGTAAAAGTAGCAATCGTGCAAGCGATTCGGCATCTTTTGAAAACTTGGACGTTCAAAGAAATTGTCCATTTTCCTGCAGGAGAAGATTTTTTTTTAGAAATTTTAGCCATGTGGTGACCAGGCATTTTTCACTCGGTTAATCTCTCAAAAATGCCGATGAATTATGATTTCATTGAATGATTTAGAGCACACGGAAAAAACAAACAAATTTCGTTACCAATGTCCTAGTATTAGCGGCATTTTGATTTATTCTCACAATTTTTTTTTCTCGCAAAAAAGATATTATGAAACTAACACAGTCTATGTATTATTGATGAAGTCTCAACTTATACTGGCCGAACGAACAATCAGTTGCGTCGATGTGTGATAGCCCGATACTCAATTCTCGGAACAGAGAGTTATTGTTCCGAAAACGTATTAGGGCTGTGTGCGATTCGTCTGCATCAAAAAAACTCAATAAAAAGTTCACTTTTCGGCGGGGTTTCGAATGAACTTTGATTGCTAAAATCAGTTCGTTTCATTCAGAAGTCGGCCGATTTGTTTGGTCAAATTACTGTTTAGGTGCCATTCAAATAGCACACAACGCAACAGGGAGTAGATGTTCAAATGATGCAAGGGACCAGTTTGATTTACATGGATAAATTTCCCCATGCACGATTTGAAGAAGAGGTGTGGAATCACTAGAAAAGTGTGTGTCGTTCGAGTACAAAGGATTAAATAGTAATTTATTCAACTTAGTGATAAATGGTTCTTAGGCACTACGTGTGTAGATTGTCATTCTGGGCCGTAGGCCGAGTGTGACAATACATATCGTATACCTCAAAATCATTTGGTAAATTCCACGACCTTGTCCCGTGACTATCAAACTGGGTTTTGAAATAGCTCGTAATCGGTGAGACTGTTCTTCATGGAACCTCATCTGGTATTCTAGTGATCCGCTTTCGAATGAATTTAATATGCCCTAAGGAAATATCAATGAATTTCGAGATAATTTGGTTTGAACTTTGTTAGTCACGGGACAAGGTCGTGGCTTGTTACATATTACCGAGTTCCATCCAACGTTTTCCCCAAAAATGGGAAACAAACGTTTCACATTACATTCACCACAAAAAAGTTAGCGAGAAATTTATTCCTTTGGTTTTTTCTCAAATTCCAATAGTTTCACCACATGTGGTGTGCACACAACCAATGACACATCCGATCAGAAATAGACTGACATTCGCGAGAAAAAGGTGAAGCAAACATACGCAAAAATTCAGTGTCAATTAATGGTACTATTCATATTCATTACGGTACTTCACTTACAGCAATTTCGAAAGCCCCGTCCAAAGTCTCATTTATAAACTGAACTCTGTGAAAAATTCATCAAAGTCAGGTGACATTCACTTTTGATGTAGACGAAAAACACTAAAACCCAAAACGACAGCTGTGGGCGATTTTCGTTTTACTCAAGCTATCGTGATGACGGACAGACCGACGGAAATTTTTTTAAATGCTGATTTTGCATCTACGGGTGACCCCAGAAGGTGTGCCCTTACTCCGGGGTTTGAAATCGACGTGTTACAAACGTAAGAGTAAAGGCATCTAATGATGTCTGATATTTCGGGCATAATCTAACTATCTTTTGTGGATTAACACATTTTGATCATCTAATGGCGGTGAAATTGAACGTAAAAGCTTCAATGTTAGCTTCAGTAATTTTGCATGAAAAGGCCAGTCTATATCTATTATCTCTTTGCTCACAACATGCTACACACCTATGTGCACATTATGCCACTTGTCTCACTCTACACGTGAGAGTCAGACCTGTAGATCACAATGAGAAACGTGTGGAATTTGTGAGACTAAGAAAAACAGAGATTCGCATGAATATCGCTAAGTATTTTGAGGTGGCTGTATGAAAATCAAATCAATTGGGATCCTTACCAAACTTTGATCGTAGCCTAGGAAACACCAGAGTAACGATATCTCTATGTCGTTTCCAATGCATCGCCGTCTAGGTATCGATCTTTTGTGTTGTGATAGAAGCTTTGAGAAAAGCGTGCGTTTTAATTGAACAGAGATACTTTTAATTTTGAACAGTTAACATCATCATTTCAATATAAAAACGAATTACGAGAGAAAAAGCTCTTCTTTTACCCAAATGGATCAAAAGTGAGATGATTTTCGTTACGTAAAGAAACCTAGGGTTACTCTAACCCTACATTTAGATGATTGTTCGTAACGAGGGGTCACCGCTTGTGAGGGATTATTTTGGGTTACTGTGGGATTGAGGTTATACTCAGGTTGGTGACCCCTTGATACGTATGTGTTGTGGACAGTTAGTTTCAAGCACTTTCGCTTCGATTCAACAAAACTCAAGACATTGCCTCAAAGCTACTGTCTACAACAGATAACTAAATAACTGCAACTATACGTAGCATACAAATACAACATGCAACACAAGACAGAACTGCGAATTTTATATTCGTAACAACATCGTTACTATGTAGCGAAACATTTTTATTTAAACTTGGATCAATTTTTCAAATTCAAAAATAACAAATTGAATTCAGTAAACATTTTCCTATAAATTTTCCGAAATTTCATTCTATTTTATCACGTTTTATGTGGCGCGAGTTTATTGCCACTTTAAGATCCATATTACAAGTAATGTCATCTACATTTAGCGATTTCTATACAACAAAAAAAAAACTTAAGAAAAACGTGCTCTGTGAGTGGAAGGCATACGTTCGGTGCTCACTCCTCATCAACTAATAATTTTAATTCATGAGTTTGATAAATTCTAATTTTAGACTGTAACCGTGAATGTCGCGTAAATGTAAAATTAATGGTCGGCGGTTTTCAGTTTACAACTTAATGGAAAATTCACAGCAATCGTGTCTCACATATCTCTCTGATATAAATTTAGTTATCAAAACGTGTGAGAATAAAAAAAATGAAATAAAAATTTTCGAAGAATGTGTCACACACCACAAACTAAATCCGTCCCGTACCGTACGATGATACAAGTCGCGTACGGAACGCAGTCATATCACCCAGTTCTACTACATTTTCTCCTTTCGTACATAAGTGACGTCACGCTTTTTCAGTGCTGTCATCAGATTTTAATCATTAATAACTCGGCAAGGATGCACTTTTTTGGGTCCATAGTGTGTCCTAGCCCCCAAAAACACTCTCTCAATGGACCAAAGAAGTGAACTCTTGTCGGGTTATTAGTAATTTGAATCTGATGACAGCACTGAAAAAGCGTGACATCATTTATGTACGACCCCCCTTAGTTCAAATGATCATGCTGATATGAGATGAACCAGAAGATTTCCCCTCTGTTAACATGTCAATTCCAAAATTGTTATGCAGTTCAATACACCAAAATTCGAACTTTGTCAGCAAAATCAATTATAAACGATGAAGCCCCCCTTAATAGATATGACACGTAAAATATTAACTTTAGCGGGAAATTAACATTTTTTGATGAGTGACGAACCTGCCCCGAATTATTTCAATGTGTTAAATTGAGTGTACTGTATTGTGATAGGCGGCCGTACTGGTTAAGTGGATGGGTGTTTGTAATATTATGGCTGTAATGGGTTCTATCGGGGTATGTGTTGTGTATAACTTTCAAACTAAGTGGTCGAGAGCACGAGAAAGATTAGCACGTATTGCAAGTAGGGTATTGGGAATACCCATCGTCGATGTACAATTATGAAATAAGAAATTCACTTTGTTGCAATTACATAACAGTGGAATTAAAGCTGAAATTACTTCATAAAATGTAAATCAACATAGTTTGCAGACGATCGTAAAGATAACGATGATTCTTTTCGATGCTAGCTAAATCTTTCGATTTCGTTCCGTTCAACTTCCATAATATCAATTTTCAAATGTTCTCGTAAAATTGATCCCTTATCTCGAAATTTGAGCTGTAAGATATTGAAAATCAATTCGAAATATTATTATTGGTGTTGAATATGTTCGCTGTACTCGTACAGATATAGGGAATGTACTAATGTTCCAACTTTTCATGCGAAACAATAAAAAGAAATTTTCACACAAAATCCACTTAAAAGGCGAGACAATGACGCCAGTCCTCTACTCACATAAGTGTTGATGTCGAAAAGAGTAAAGAGCTTAAAGCTTTCTTACGCAATAATTTACTTTTCTCAACTCAGTGACGAGAAGTAAAACTTTTGTTTCCTTTCTTGAGACTAGATTTCTCGGTGATGAATGATTTTTTAGGACTTTTGTTACAAATGACATATCAAATCCGATCTCAATATATTTTTTCCAATGGTAGTGAAATTATAAGGCTAAATTCTGAGATAAGTATTTTTGGACTGCACCTATTTGAGCGTCTGAGCTTTGGCCCTGTCAATGTTACAATAGATACGATGCCAAAATTGGCTAGAGACTAAACGCCAGAACAGTAAAAGGCCGTTCACAAATACGCACGCTCTACGTTGAGTACATTCCATTATACATTTTGGTGTGCAAGGAGAGTGAGGTTCGTAATTCGTAATTTATTTGAGCGTGTGCAATTTGTGAATCGCCCGTAAGTGCTTTTTGTTAATAAATCGAGACAGAGGCAAGGAACCAGAGTCTCAAATTTTGAACTTTGAAGTTCCATGAAAGTTGTTGGGGTTGTGCAACATTCTGCCAGAATTTATTGTTACCAAAGGATTGCAGAAAATTCTAACTGGATCATTAATTCGAGTAATTTTTGATAATTTTTGTTTCATTCGTACAGAGAAATGATACATAGATGGCGTTACGTTGCACGCCAGATAGAAGGAACATCTGAGCAGTCAGGCCCGTAGCTACGGGGGGCCGGATTTAGTAGGCTTCTAGGGTTATTACACAGTAAAGTTAGGTACATAGATAGAAAGGTTACAGTCGCACAAGGGCTATGTTCCGACTAGGGGTCACGAATTTTATAGGCTTTAGGGTCGTAGTCGACTATTCACATATTGCGCATGCTATACAGGCTCTGTATTACAGGGGAAGGAGGGTCTAACGACTGACATATATTTTTCAAGTTTTCTTCATACATTTTGGCGTGCAATGAGGTCTGAAATTCGGAATTTTAAGCATGCGAAATTTGTGAATGGCCCGGAAGGTACTCCGTCGTAGCGTCTGCTACGATCTTGTCTCGTCTTCAGATTCTAATCGTTGAGTGAAAGGAGTGAATGTAAAAAGCTATCCATGTTCATTCGTTCAGTGTGCTCTGCAGTTCCCAATTCTTTTTCGTAGTGTGAACTTGCGTCACAGCTAGAGTGGCGCCATGGTTTACATTTTATATTCTTCCGACTGAGCCGCTCTCTTGCCGCAAAACTTTTCCAAAACAAAATAAAGATACAATAAATATAATCGAAATTGATTTTCTGTTTTGGCTTTATCTCAATAAATTTCTATACAATTTTATCTAAC
>JANTFA010143530.1:0-21970 GCA_026413405.1 Phytosciara flavipes | reverse complement strand
ATTAATTTGCAAAGCAATATGGTTTTTGTCCTACTGCAAATAATTACAGATAAGAATTTATCTCGCGCAAAGAGGTAATTATATGGAAAGCATTTACGATGCGGAAAAAAATTTATCTTGAAAATGCTCTGAAAATAATCCAATTTTGCACAAAATTATGTGGACGCCTTCAACGTTTCCATAAATCAAAACTTTGTTTCTTTTACTCAGGCAAAATTGAATTACAAGCAAATTTTATTATGCTTTTTGCAAAAAGCGCAAACATTACAAGTGCTTCAAATTACCATTAAGACCAATTACTCGATATAAATTCCTGGGTCTATTTTTAGAATTGAAGAGAACGGAAAAAAGAAACGTTGACATTCGATTCAATCATACGGTATAAATCCGATCCAATACGTTACGGAAAAACATTGTTACGAGCTTTAAATATCTACAAGGTTTTTGAGCGCGGAAAAATCGACTTTTCAAATGGACTGAAGTTTAAGGTAAAAATAGATAGAGAGAAGAAAAAAGTCGAGTTGAATCTTCGAACAGAAAAATTCTAGCAGGGGTCATTCGACATTTAATTTAGATACCTAACATAAGGCACGTGTGGGAATATTCTAAAATTTTGACTTCTGCTAACGTTCCCTTTCTCTGTCATGTAACTAACGACATTTAGTTACAGTGCACAAAGTTACGTAACTTAGACCTATCTTATAGCATTCACTGGTTAAGATGCTCTGGAATTACAAATTACTCGTAGGTTGTTATAGCTAACGATGCACTGCACAGTGCTGAATTACGTACGTAAATGGTAATTTCGTATTTACGTTATTTGATGGTACCTGTGTTGCACGGTGTTTTCTGTGTTTCTTGAGCACGGTATACGTAATATGTACATCAAACAGTACCCTTCAATACGACGATCACGATATTACGTAAACACGAAATTCCCATTTACGTACGTAAATACTGTGAAGTATTCACTAATTTACGTAAATGGGCATTTCGTATTTGGAACAATTCAACTAATTTTGAAATAGTTTCACCAAATCTGAACCTCTCGGTGACCCTTTTTTCCCGCAAGCTATTCAAAAGACGCGTCGTTTGAGCTATATATGAGGTTGGTCGCCCACAATTTCTGGGAGATTTGACCAAAACAGTTGTGTTCAATGTCTAATTTTGGGCTACTGACTTGCCATATGGCTCCAACGACACGTTTTTTCAATACATTTCCAGGAAAAATAATGGTTACCGGGTTAGGTTCAAATTTGGTGAAACTATTTCAAAATGTCACAAATGTTCAACGCAACTAGCGGCCTAATTCCTCGTCCCCACAAGCCAAACTTCAATATTAATAACTTCGGCAACTAATCGTCGTGAAAGTATGAACTCTCTTTCAGGGGATAAAAATAGTTGCTGGATTTGTTGCTCCACCGGTTAATCTTGAAATACCTGACAAAGTTACGTATAATTTGATGTACGCTGGTGTTCTCTATTAAAGCGACTCTTGAATGGAAATTGTAAGGTCGTTGATCGGATCACGAAGAATGACGTGATCTAATGCAATCGACATTACTATAATTCATACAAAATATTCAAAAATCTTGCACATCTACAATCGAATCATAATTCGTCACACGAAGAATTCCATTTTAACAATGAAAGTCGTTCTTTCCAACCACAACTGTGTGTCTGTTCCAAAACGTATATTAGCTGATGATGGTTTTATGACGCCAATATGTGCGAAAAGTTTATTTATTTACTGATAATGTTCGCGATATTATTTAACATATTGATAATCAATTGAATGTTTATTGTCAATAAGAGACGTTTTATGTGCGAAGTTTGTTCTTTCTGTTTTGAAAAATGTTTGTCTTTTGATCACATGCTCTCTACCACAGCACAATAGATTCCGTATGGAGTTTTGCAAAACGTTATTACGTCTACGTTACTGACGTGTCGGTCAAATGACACCGTTCGTTCTCTATATCTTCATTGATAGAGGTGCCTATGTCTTCCTTTCCTGAGGTGGAAACTAGCCCAATATGCCACTAGGAATGAAAAGTAAATTGACTTTGAGCTCAAAAGCATTGACGAAATCTATCGGCTTCGCCTCAAATCAACAAACTTTACATAACGACCGGACCGTTAATTTTTCATCCATAGTTTTTTGTAAATAACAATTTTTATGTCGACTCACAGTTACTGATGCTTGTTCTAATCACACTCGGAGACCGAGCATAGTAAATAAAATCCAATCGCACATCTGATTACTTGTAAAATGCAAATAAACCGAAGCAACAACAACAACAACCGACCACAACATTGCTTCCTTGCAATACTTAGATTTCATTTAGTTTTTCTTGGCTTTCTGTTTTTATTATTTGAAATTTTCTTTTTGCACATTTTTCTTATGTTTTATCTTAATTTAGCTAGTTCCACTAAGCGACCATGCATCCGAATGCAAAATGGGGCCAAAAAACCCAGTGTTGATATGATCGCACGATTAGCAGCTGCGGCTGATAAGCCTAGCAGCGACGGTAAGTTCAAAACATAAACAAACAAGAAAAACAGTCAACAAAGTTTAAAAACTGCCAATACTTGAGGCCCCATTTTGTTGAAGTTTAACTAAAATTTGATGCGTTCGTTTCGTTTTCTTACTAAAAAAAAATGTTGTGTTTGTCGATGTTGTTGTGGTTGTTATTTGCTGTTGTTGGTCTATAGGTCATGGGATCTTACAAGGTAATAAGCGAACATCGACAGCGCTTCTACATTTCTTCATACGGTCCGAGGGGTGGCTCACTTTATTCAGTCCATTTAGTCCATGAACATCCCCGATACGGTCCGTTTTGTGTAGATCTTGTAGAGTGAGTTGACAAAAAAGTAGCAGCTGACAACACTAAACAAACTCACCAAGTGCTAGAAATTATAACAGAAATTCTCAACCCTTAAATGTCCTTAGATGGAAGTATCCCAATACTCACCACAGCACGATTTCGTTGACAGGGTTGACAATGTTTGTTAGCAAAAGTGGTGAGTTTCATATTTCAGAAATCTTAACAAAAAAAAGCAATTACCTCTGCACTTAAGTGGAAATAGTTGACAATTTTTCGTTAACAGTCCCGAAATATGAAACTCACCACGTCAACCAGAAATTCACCACTTTTGGTAACAAAAATTGTAAACTACTTCCACCGAAGAGCAGAAATGTTTGAAAATTTTGGTTAGCATTTCTAGTATTGGGTGAGTTGGTTCAGTGTTGTCAGCTCCTACTTTTTCGTCAACTAATTCTTCAAGGCGCTGTCGACGTTCTGGTTCTACTTTGTAAGGTTTTCTTTGATCTATTAAATTGCTAAGAACCGTACAGAATGTCTGAGCCACTGACTATCTTTCAAAGTTTCTTTTTCAAATCTTCTTGGATTTCCTGAAATGGGTTGAAGAAGATTGTGCGAAAATTTTTGGATTTACACGAAAATCAAAAAATAAAATTTGAGAAAAATTTGCTTGAAGATAGACATTGGTCTCAGACTGAGATGAGTCAGGAATAGTGGAAAAAGACGGAAATTCAAAAACCTAAAGCTCACGAAAGTTCAATTCAAACAGTTGACTTTGTCTAAGCATTCAGTGTCAATCAACCGCAATTGATGCATTTGCCCTTCCATTAATGGAAATGTTCCTTCCAGTACAGTAACCATTTATCGCCAATGCATTCCCCCGCACACAACACCATATATCGGCGTCGCAAATATATTAAACTGAAAATATTCACTGCAAAACTAAAAAAAATTTCATATGCTGAAACGAAATCAACTGGTTATCTGGTACGTCTTGTGATGCATGACGTGAATCGACTATATTTAGATTTTCTCGTGATTGGTCGCTTTAGTAGGTTTGGCTGAGAGGTGTATACACAACATACAAAAATTTTGATTATTTATTCTGTTCAATCAAAATTGAGAATTTTCGCTTCGTTGTAAAATCGAGTTTTTGTTTCTCAAGTTTAAAATCTGCACCTCAAATGCTCCCTCCGTCTCTTGTGTGTACATATTCCCTAAAATCAACGGTCGCCCATGGCCCAGATATATATATCGACGCAAAAGTGTACACAATGTCATATTGGCATTGTGTACACAAATTTTCACGCATTTTCAAACATAAATAAACCCAAACGTCCCGCCATTGAAGAATTAATTTTACATTATCGCTAGAAGAAGAAGAAGCAAAAAAAACAGACAACCGATGTATAATAAGTACGAGTACATGTAGGTCCATCAAAACATATAGACACACAAAAAACACATTTTCTCGTACGAGTAATTTTCGGCTGTGCTACGCATGTCATACTACTAATAAAACACATTATAATCTGGGCGCGTAAAAATAGATTGTTGACTGTACATGGCCAGTGTTGTGCCAAAAAAAAATAATTTGAATTCACGTGGCTTTTCCGTTCTGAGTTTGTTCTCGGCTTTTGTATAGGCGTACGCTTGAAATTATCTTATGCGAAAAATTTTGTGTTTTATTCAAAAAATTTTCGTTTTTGCAGGGAGTTTTATTTTATTTATTTTTTTTTTGTTGGCTTGAGTTTCATTAAATTTAAATTAACCTAAAATGAGGAAGATGACCGAATAGAAATTGTTGTCGCTTGCGAAAATCCGAACATGAAATGGCAATTTGCTCTATCTCGTTGTTGTGACTTGTTTTCGCTTTCTATATTTTTGTTTCGGCCGATGAGATTGTTATATTATGTTAACGATTCTTAGCACCATGCCATTAATGAACGCTTTTTTAATGTGGTTGTCAGGATATTAGCGAAATTTTGTGGAGTATAATTCAATTCAATGGTGATCACCGTAATCGCTTTTGTGCTCCTTTTGGTATTTAATTTGGTTTTTTCGCTTTAGCAATCTTTTGTCTGAATAGGAGCGATTCACAAATTACGTACACATTTAAAAGGGGGAAGGAGGTTGTTGAAAAGCTAACGTGTTCATTGTCCCATCTTCCGAGTTCGAATCTCATTTTGTTTGTATTAGATAACCATATGTTCGTTGTCATCTCGCGTTCTCTCTAGCAATTGCTAATATTACAAGCAGTGACGCACTCATTTCTTTATCCGCTATGGCCCAACCGATCATTCTACTTAATCCGATCTCATTTATTTGAATAAGTGATTGTGAACCATTCGGTCGCACTAAGTTGGAAAGTTAGGAAAGGTGAAGGGGGAAAACTATAAAAGAAATCACGAAAAGTCACAAAAATTTAGGGGTCGTACATAAATGACGTCACGCATTTTCAGTGCTGTCATCAGATTAAAACCAACAATAGCTCGACAAGTATGCACTTTTCTGAGTCAAGTGTGTGTCCCACTATCATCTAGGAAGTTTATTTGGAGAGGAGGGGAGGAGGACAGACAATTGACTCAAAAATGTGCACATTTGTCGAGTTATCAGTGATTTTAATCTGATGACAACACTGGAAAAGAGTGACGTCATCTATGGACGACCTCTCAGTTGCTTCACATTGCTTAGAACTATACACAGTGTGTCCAAAACATCGTCTTTCTTGAGAAAAACTATGTATGCAACTCGGTGGTAACCCTCACAAGAGCTAGCATCGTGGCTTTGTACTATGGCGTCTTGTGTACCACATATTAAAAATTCGAGCTCAAAATGTATGTTATGACGAATACAGCCTACGGCCTCGAGTGACAACCTGCACATATAGTGCCTAAAAACACATTTATCACTCGGTTGCATAAAACGTTTTTTCTCAATAAAGCCAACGAAACTTTTGCTTTTTAAAAATTCCTATAGAACTTTCTGGGTAGAATCTAACAAAATGCATACCGGCTCAAACATGTAATTAGCAGCAGTGCATTTACTGCACGTTCCTCAACAAAACATTATAATTTGCAAACTTAATTGGACTTCGTTTTACAGTAATGCAATCAATTCTCTCACATTTTCAAGCGAGTAAGATTCAAGTGCTTGCATCAGCAAGCATATGCATCTCTTCATTGCGTAAGTTTGTTCAAGTTCCTCCATGAACAATATGCATAACAGAAGCCAATTTATATGCATCGGAAATGCTTTTCCAATTTGAACATGTTGCCAATATTCATTCCAATTTCATTATTTTCCCAATTTTTTATTGATTTTTTTTTTACCATAAATTCACCCCTGGGATGGGATGCTGCATGGCCTGGATATGATCGATGTAAAAGAGCAACCTGTTTCATTTCCAACGAAGTCACACGCCACATTATCTCTTTATCAGACTCTGTTATCTTCAAATAATAACAAAAACAAAATTTTGACTTTGTTGTTTTTTGAAGTGGATTTACTTGATGCGATGATATGACTAAATTGTAACATGTGACGACTAATCGTCGTTTTTTTGTGTGTTGTTGATGGGTGTGAGAAAGAAAATCAATTTATTTTTTCTGTTTGTTTATTTACGTTGCGAAAATATTTTTCTTTTCAAATATAAATTTCAACAAAATTGCAACCAGTCCATGTATCACACAGTGTATGATATAAAGTATGCTCATGCTCAGTGTATGATTTAGTTTCTGGTTATAATCGAATGACCTTCACCAAGATATGTAGCAACAACTAGGAAATGGAGACTATATAAAACTACAATTTTTCAGCAGAAACTTTTCAAAGTGCAAACTGCAAAAAAAGAAAACTAGCGACATTTCAGACACTGACACATAGAGAACTTTCAATGAAAACTATTGTCGACAGTAGGGATTTTGTATGAACATTGTGCAACAAAGTTTCGGTTTTTTTTCTGTTGTTGTTCTGTCTTTCTTTTTCATTCAACGAGATATGCAAGTGAAAAAGTTCAAGGTTCTGACAAATTGTATCGCTATGTGTGTGATAGATAGAATATGATAAATGGATTTTACAGCGCAATGATGAACTAGAATTTAATGGCTTTTACGTAATAGTGTATCTGCGGTGGGTGAGATAAGCACCATATATAAATGGTTGTTAGTGACGCTGTGTGTATGTACATTGAACGGATGCATAGCATAGAGAAGAAGAAAGGATTCGAAACAGATTTTAACTTGAACACAAGCATTATGCTTGCTTTATATGGATTGATGTTTGAAGCCAGTTTTTTTTGTAGAGGGAACGGGGTAAATGCATAAATTGGAAAATGAGAATTGAAAGTTTGTTTAACGAGAGATTTAGATGAGTCGACTGGTTTTTCGTTGAAACTTAATGAAAGTTAATTCTATTTGGCGCCAGATTGTCGATTTGAATTTGTTGAATTGAAATGAACATTTAAGGAGCCATTCGAAAAATTATCAAACCTCACCTCTCGAGCGTGCTTAATTTGTTAATGATCCTCTGTCTTTGTCTATAAAGGAGCGAGACGTAAGGTTTATCGAATTTGGGGACATAAGATCGTATCCCACCTGTATCTCACACAGTTTTCACAGGCTCGGAATGATTCAATCAGGATTCGATCAGTCCGGAACAAGAACCCGAGCTTGAACTACAAGTTTAGGTTCAATTTGAACTAGTATTCGATCCGAGCCTGACCTGAGTTCAAAATTTTCATATGGATCAGATCAGTTTCAATTTGAGCCTGCAATCAAAACCTCAGGTTTAGGTCAAATCGAGTCGAACAATTTTTGGCTTTGGTCAAGTTTTGATTGAACCTGAAATTTTAGTTCATGTTCGAGTCAACCAGAACTGAAACAGGTCAACCTGAACCCGTTTTGAGCCAGCCGTACGAGTCACCCAGAGTATGAATCACACTATGAGTTCTTCGAATCCACACTTAAGTGTGACAAAGTGGTAATCTTCATTGAAGGGATCTCGATCCCAAATATTTAATCCAAAATCGTGTCCCCGTCGGAATCAGAAGAATTCTCTTGAAATGACTGGTTTGTAGTAGTTTACATTGGATGCTGCGAAAGTAATTCATTACATGAGGGAACCATTGTGTGATAAAAGCAACATGCTTCGGTAACTGTCTTTTTAACAAGTGGTGGAGTTTTCGTACCCGAGCCGAGGACAAGTGCAACTATACTTGTCGAAAAGTCAGTTAACGTAACGAAACTCCTTGTCAAGGGTTTTCTTTTGTCATAAAACCGTTTCCGCGTGGAAGAATTACGTAGCACATTCAATGTGTAGTCTGATATACAGTCTGCCAAATGCGTCGGTTGAATTTCACATACATATCCATGACTAACGAATCGAAAATGTTACACCATGTAATGGATGGTTTCCGCAGGCAGCATATTGATATGTAATGTCCAACTTTCGCATGAGGCAGGCAGTAAAATTGCATAAGGTCAGTGTTTTAATTTAATTTCTTGATAAGGTTTGATTACTTGTTGATGCGGCTTATTTATATGAATGGCGTTGTAATTGTATTACGGAGACAACTTGGCAATTCATTTATAATACGAAGGTCTGAAATTGTCATAAGACAAGACAGTCAGATTCGAAATGATATGTCTTGCCAGAAACGGACATACCTCGTTACATTTCCGCTCGAAGAAGACTATACTTCAAAGGATTGATGTTTCGCTCGGAATACTTAGAAAAATGACACGATTGTGTTGTGGATTCGTTGGGATGAATTTTGAAAATAAATGAATCAAAAAACTGATGACCGAAATGTGGTTTCGTTTTCAAAAAAATAATTCTCGCTATTCGTCTTTGCTGGCTTAAATGTTTAATAATAGCAATAGTTTCAACACAATATCATCCAGCCGTGTGAAGCCAAAAACCATTGAACACCACCCAACTCAATCAAGAACTTTCTGTACTTAACAACTTTCATTTACAGCATTCAAATTTCAAGAAAATCTACTTCGGACAATGATTCAAATAGAAAACACCTACTTTGAATTGGGAAAATCGAGTGCGAAAAATTGTTTGATAATATGCGATCGTGGGGCTATGGACGCCAGTGCTTGTAAGTACACATAAAAGACAAAAATGAAGACAAACAATTTCCTTAAATGAATTCCTATATTGACCATAGACATATGCAAAGATAAATGGGAACGATTGATGGCCGCTAATAATTGGAATGCAATTGAATTGCGTGACAATCGATACAATCAAATCATTCATATGGTTTCAGCAGCAAATGGTGCTGAAGACTTCTATTCCGTCGAGGTATTAAACCAAATTTCTAGCGAATGTTAAATCATTTTTATTGTAAAATGGCCATCCCATAGGAACATGCATGCCGATCGGAAGATGTTGCCCTAGCTCAAGAATTGGACTACAAATCAGCAGCTGCATGGGTTGGTCATCCGTATTTCGATGTCATTGACAATTCAACAGATTTCGAAACGAAAATGAATCGGATGATTGAGTGTGTATGTCAGAAGCTTGGCATCGATACGGGCGATCGGTTGTTGCGAACGTCACGTAAATTGAAATTTTTAGGTAAACAAAATGTAAATATCTTTCTTTCTTTCTTTATTATATGGCTTTGTGATCATATAAACATGTGTGCCACATCACTCGCTGTAGTGAGAAGTTCCATTCAGTGGATCGTTGATACCATTCCATTCAACTGACAATCATTAGGAGAAGCGTATTCGGGTGATCTATTCTAACCAACCATCAAGTCATATTCTAAGCTAGTTCTCATAGAGTCGTTCACGAAAATCACGTCACATTATAAGAGGAAGGAGGAGGTTTTCAGAAAAGCGAGACGGTCCTTATCAGTTTGGGTCATATTTGACTTGAATTGTATGAGGCGAAATCAACCAAATATTGTGACGTTGTTTGGGTAGAGCCCCCATGTGACTCATTAGCACAATACATTCTCGTAGTCCAGATTCTTTTGACTCTGATCAGCCTCAATACTTTGCTATAATGATTGCCAATCACATTCCAGTATCCAGTCTCCCACTCGATGGCTGTTTCCCGGAATTCCAAGACTTCGAGGTCGTCCATCACTACCTGCAATCAGCCGGACCGAAAGTGCAGGCTCGTCTACGGAAACGCGGCCAACAAAGCCACTGGACCTATATCCACACAATTCGTCGACCGCATGTCCACAGTCAGTCCGTTGAAGTCAAAACGCAACTGAACCATCGAGATTACATGAATTTATTGGCGCAGAGTGATGACGCTCATTTTACCATTTACAAAAAGCGTAGATGCTTCCTGGTCAATAATCAGTACTTTCAATTAGATATTTACAAAGAGCCCAGCCATCCGAGGTAAGTCGCAGAATTTTTCGCTTGTTTTTTTTACTTAGTTTCTCAAATTGTTGGATTTTATCAATCAGATGCAAGGGACTGATGCTGTTGGAAACGTATTCCTCATTAGAAGGTGATTATTTGAGGAATTGCTTGCCAAAGTTTTTGGATATTGTCGAAGAAGTTACCGGTAATCCGAACTATTCAATGTTCAACCTGTCATTGAAGGAGGATTGGAGTAAAAGCAGAAAATTTTGTTTTTCATTGCATGGTAAGTAACGCGGCAACACTTTGTTGACACTCCTACGTTCAAAAATTCATTTCATTTCAAAATTTTAAGATTCTCAAAGCATGCATTTGTGTCGGTGGAATGAGTTAACATAGTCGTTTCGCAATAAAGAACAGCAATGTCAATGATTCAAAAGGGGTCCTTTATTGATCAAATTACACAGAATGTTCAAGCTCATTCTTGACGCTATATTGCTGGTTGACCATAGGTTGCACAATGAATTCCGCCTCCTCCGGAAGCCAACGTACCAATCTCAACCGGAACAATCTCCCTACCGGGAAACCATTTCTTTAGAGCATTCTGAGCTTCCAAATCTGCACTTTTATCACCAAATTTCGGCACCAGGACACATCCATTACCAATCATAAAGTTGACATACGAAGGCAGAAACTGATTAACGTTGCCTTTAATTTCAAACTTGTAAGTGTTTGCCTCGTACAATTCAACAATTTCGAATGACCTGCCATGTGCGTCGGTAGAATTTCGAAGAACTCTATAAGCCTCGTCAGACGAAGCGGACCAAACATCTGGTTTCGATCCTCGATATGGACGATTCAATACGACTTTTCCTGGCTCAACGAATCTTGCTAGACAGTCAACATGACCGTCTGTAATGTCGTGGTTTCTGACTCCTTCGAACCAGATTATTTTTTGAACACCCAACACTCGTTTCAATTCAGCTTCGATTTCCTCTTGAGATTGGTTGTTTCGGTTTTTATTGATGAGTGAACTTTTTGTTGCTAAGAGCGTTCCCTCTCCATCCGTTTCGAGAGCACCGCCTTCGGCAACAATTTTCGCTCTTATACGTCCAAGGTTATATTCTTGCACCACTTTCTCTGCCACTAGAGCATCCTTTTGATGAGTTTGCCTGTTACCCCAACCGTTGAAGTTGAATAACACACCCGTCGTGTTGTTGTTTTGTTCTACAAATACTGGCAAGGTGTCTCGTGCCCACAAATCGTCAAGTTCCATTCCGACAATCGTGATTTGCTTATCCAGCAAAAGTTTTGCCGATTCGATTTGATTTGGATCGCACAACATTACAACTGGCTCAAATTTTACAGTAGCGTTTGCTATTCGTGCCACGTCTTTTCTCACATCTGGTAGTTGATTCGTCTTTCTGAACGTCCATATTTCTTTTGATTGCGGCCAACATAGAAATGTTCTTTCATGACGTTCCCATTCAGCGGGCATTCGAATGCCATTTCCTTCAACAACAGTTAATTTCACCACAAGGAGTAATATGAACAGAAACTTCATTTTGCCCAGCCGTATCGACTATAACTGAATGTTGAGGAAATCATTCTCATTATATCGTGGCATATTTGCACACGATCTTCATTTCGTACTTAGCCGATTTAACCTGTTTTTTGATGGAATATGTTTGAGTGTGTCGGATACGATGTTATTTCCAGCCAATCAAAATATATTTGTTTGAAGATCCATAAGCCGTCGAAACACAAGTTGTTTTTTACGAATATTGTTGTCTCATTACCATTTTGAGGTATAATTTGAATACGATCGGCCCGTCAATTTTGTTTAATTAAAAATTCTCATATTAACAAGTGATCTCTGTGCAAATTTCGAACAAGGCTGCAAAGCTTATTCTTCTTCTTTCGTAGCCTATATTGTGTCCACTGTTGAATGTAAGCCTCCCCCTCATACCACCGTTAGTTTGATGCTGTTGGTCTATCTTTCCGAGTGGTTGTCCCATTGGGATAGGATCATTTTAGCTGAATGACCTGTTCAGTTCGATTTTAGTGGAGCTATTCTTTCCATTGTCCTTTGTGCTATACTTAATTTGTTCGCTGAACACCTTTCTTTTCAAAATATTGTTCATCTAGCTCTCGAAAATATACCGTAGATTGTCCAATCGAGTTGAGACCGAGTCTCATGTGCTCTGACCAAGATATTTGTACGAGCCTACGATTTCTATTTCTTCTTGTCCTATCTTGATTTTTCTGGCGCCATTGATGTTCGTCATAATCTTCGTTTTTGGCGCCAACTAGAAATGAGCGAGCATCACTTTTTCGATGTCCGATCCAAACCGTTCTCTGCCCGCAAAATTAGAAAAAATGCTCGGCTCAAAAACGTTCCCGATGAATTTGTGCTCGACGCGGACCGTTCACTGCCCGAAATTAGAAAGAAATACCCGGGTCAAAGTCCATAGCCGTGGAACATTGTACAAAATCCAAATTGGTGTCAAAATGAAGTGATCCAATGAAGGTCAGGCCCTCCAACAAAAACTTTCTTTTTCAATTGCCGTCTTCATTGGGCTCCAACATTTTGACACCAATTACTGTGATGTACGCTGAGGAAGGCTACTGTCGCTAGTCATTATAGAGCTCAAAAACAAAAGTCGTCGAACTAATAATCTTGGTGCTGGCCAAATTTTAGAGAATCTTTGAGGTTTCGATGCCGAACATAATAATCACGAGAAATCACCGTTAAATGCCTCATTTTCATTCGAAAGTCTTAAGTTATCGTATTGTCGGATTGTATACTCAAAAGGACAAACATGCAATTTTTATATTACAGACACTAAAGATGATGCAGTCGTGACAAATGGTTGCGCCAAAATTATTAATGGGAAGGCGTGAGAGTAAACTTTGTATTATTTACACTTTATAGTAAGTCATCAGTCCGACTTTATTATCAACTCAATTGGCTTTAAAAAAAAAAGAAGAAGAAACGATGAAGGGGAAAAAAATTTTTTTCAGAAAAAGTATTTTTCATTTCAATAAATATAATTTTGGTTTTGATGTTATTAAAATTAACTAAATTTGGAGGATAAAATTCAATTCAAAAGAATAAAAATTTTACATTTTATAAATAAGGAAGGCTCAGTCACTCATCAGTAGCTTATGATGCTATTTAGAAGCTTCTCTGAAGGAGGCTACCTAGCCTCACCAATTTTTGTTACCGAAAATGTGCTGTTTCCGTTAAAAAAACATTTTCATTGAAACTTTTTGCCCAGATAATTCAACCGACGAGCTTTTTTATTGCAAATCTGCAAATTAACTTCAAGTCTGCAAGATGTAAAGATTGGTTTGTCTGAATTCTTTTAGCATTTCGATGGCTTAGGCGAATTAGTTCACATCATTGGCCTAAGGGTTTCATCATTATGATGAAAGTGTTAGTCAAATAAACACGAAAAGCTTCTTTCTACCCAAAAAGCCTGAATTAAATCAGGTCAAGAATTATCACCATTTTCAAATATTAACGACACGGACAGTTTGTGTTTTAGACAATTTAATGTTTCAAAACCCACTCTTCGATAAATGCTTTTTGACAAGTCTACAACCTGAAGCATAACCTCAAAATTTCTAACCTCAAATTTGTTGTTATTTATGTTTCTGTATCCCTGCGGCTGACGATTCACTTCTCAAAACATAAGAAGATTGGCGGGGCGGAAGTCCGACCTTAATATTCTTTGGTATAATACCAATAACCACAATCGATTTGAGCCCTTCCGATTATACTTTCAGTCAAAAACTTCTAAAGTAAAACTTGAAATGTGTCCTTTACTCACTCGTTGTAGTGCGATGTTTTAGAGAGAAAAAGCGGGAGTAAAAGCTAAATGAATCCTAGAGAAATTTAATTATTTAATTACAAGTAAAAGTAGAGTGAAGAGACCACAGAGTTTTACATTGATGTACTTAAGTAAAATCAAAATGAAAAAGTTTTAAATTAATAGAAATTCTCCAAAAAACAAACAAAAAGAATAAAAGTTAAAAAGTAAAACTGTAGTGTAATGCAAACAAATTTTAGCGGAAATTAACTACCACTTAATTAAACGTTCGTATTTGATTAGAAAACACTTCACGGATAAAACTGATGTTAGAGAGAGAGAGAGAGAGATATCTACATTCTCCTCAACTAAAGAAACAACTTTTTGATTACAATTTCATAGAAAAACTCTCAATGTTCCGATAAAACTTTCAATTCAATGTTCTACCATGCATCAAGTTTGAATCAACTGTTTAGGATAAATAACAAAAATGTGTCACAATAATATTATAGAGAGACCGTTAAAGTAATAATTCCATGTTTTAGTGTTTGAAATAATAAATGATAAAAACTCAGACTTTGCAACGATTCAAATCGAATTTTGGGAAAGTCTGTGTAAATGAACGACCGATGAAAATTAGCATCCTCAAACGGTCACTAAATTCGCTCTTCTTACAAAAAATTCATGTGGAAAGACATTTTTAAACTAATAATTCGCTAATGGTGACTGTGTGCTATTGTAGAATAGTTCGAAATTTATTGCTATCGAAATTTATATGTTTTCTTTGAGGAGGTTTGAGGGCGTCTTTTTTAAGCGTAATAGGGTATGTCAGTAAACATAGGGACAAACAAAATGAGTGAAAGTTCCTTCGATGGATGAAAAAAAAGACTTTTTTTTTCAAATTGCTGAAGACGATCAATTTGAATTGTTGACACCAGTGACGACTTTAGCTTTTGCGCGCCTTAGGTAATTTGAAAAAAGTGCGCCAAAGGCAAAGGTTGTTCGAACTCAGTCAGAAAAAAGTTTTTTGAAAGCTCAGAAGACAAATTCAATTGAGCGTCTAGGGTAATTGCCCCTTCTTTGTCGTTATGAAAAATGTGACACTAATGAATCGATTCATAGTTTTCAAAGTATATCGAAATGTCGACACTGTAATGTCGACATTGACACTAGCAAATCGATTTTGTCATTGTTTTCTTAGTGTAATACAAAAAGCGATTCAGTGATGAAAACTCTAGTATGACAGTTGCTAGGATCGACAATTCAAATTGCACTGGTGCACACTTACAGCACAAGATGTAGATCAAATCAATTCAATATAGTGGAATTTTAATGGAAAAAAAAGCAAATGACAAACAAACCCAAGCAAACACTAGACTCATAATATGGTGACTACTACAACAAATCAATATCATTGCATTCTACAATGTTTTTTGAGACAAATTTATTTGTTTTTTAGAAATCTTTTGATTGTCCAATGAGAGGATCAGAGAAAAACCTCTGTTTTGGAATCAATGTGACAGAAATTTGTAATTTAAATAAAAAGGGAAAAAAACCGATCCACACTAAAGAACACTGAACAGTAAAAAAAAGAAACTATTTTTTAATTGAAAAAGACAATGATGGGATGATCCAATATTCTATCACCAATTTAATCTCTATATCTTTTAGTCTTTACTATACACACATAGAATACTAAAACCTTAATTGTAACATTAAGAATTCTTAATTTTACTATGGCGAGAAACGAGACACCCAGGCGAACGCGTTTGTATATTTGGAAGAAATGCTTTTGCTGCTAAACATTTCTTTTGCTAAACATTGTTTTTTCCGATGAAATTTACAAACATTTTGATGCAATTTATAACCAGTGGCTGAAATGGAACGAAAAATTCAGACTTTTTACAGAAATAACTTACACAAATGCGACCATATAAAAACACACAACATTTTTTGGCGGGAACCTGTGCATCAATTTTTTACTATTGACACATTCAATTGAACGACCACTGAACCCCACCTTGTTCGGGACGCTTTGTCGCAATTCTATAAAATTGATGTGCCGGCTCCTCATGGAATTGTGTGCCAAAGATTTTATAGCATCGGAAACCAAATGAGAAAAGATAAATTTGTACTTAAAAAATGAGAAATTTATTTAAAAAAAATTGCCTTTCATTACAACTAATTGTATTTTGTGCATATAATTTTAAGGTCATGAGATGAGACACGTGTATTATTTTCTAAGAAATTGAGAAAAAACCACTTTCTTTTGCTTTACTTCGAAATACTTAAATGCTTTTCAAACACATATTTTTGAGTGGAAAATAATTCAATTCTGTGAATGTGGTCAGGACTTAAAAATGCAAACATGAAAAACCACCCCCTCCCACCACCACACTGTACTTAAATTCGATGTCGTTTTTAATGGATATAATGGATTCAAATGTCATCATCAATAAGTCCGCCCATTTTAGTTTCCTATCTTCTTCTTCTGCATTATCGTTGTTGTTGTTTCACTTTTCTTTATATCTTTCTATTGTTTTCCTATATCTTTAGCCTCATTTTGAAAAATCATTAAAAACACAGAAAGAAAACTTTGATAAAGTGAAAAGAAAAAAATATATTTTTACAATGTACCTCTAAAATATCATTATATGAAAACAAAACAAACAAAACAATGTAAATAATCAAACAAAAAAAAAACTGTTTTAAAAATGAAGAAAAAAAAACCACTGAAATTCAAATAAATTTTAAAATAACCTTGAACCGGATGTTTATATTTACTGTGGCCATATTAGCGTCATCTAGTGCTGCCACTTAATGGTTGGATGGAGGTAAGGGTAAGTTGAACCGTTTTCATTACAAACGAGAAATGACTGCTATGAAGCAGACGCTGCGCTGGAGCTCCGTAAGAACAATTAATTTATCGTCAAACTAGTGTGTCCTTAGCCCTACTACGTCCCTAACTGATCGAGCTTTTAATCGTCTAAAGAAGAAGGAGCAAATGTCATTGTCACAGCTGAATAAGAGCTGAATACAGTGTCGCCCTCCATTTAACATAGCTGAATACGAACTTCTGTTTAACTATTCGCACAACTCAATTAGGCCAGGCTAGGCTATTGGAGAAGTTATTTTTAATCGACGGCAGACGCGCTGAGCTTTAGATTGGTCGTGGAACATGTGAACTTGAAATCAAAGTTTGAAATGCGACGCAGGCAAATGTTTCTTGAAAAATATCGAAAATTAAATTTTAGAATGAAAAACCAAATTTGCTAACATTGTCGCATGGGGCGCCGCCATATACGGATTCGTCCGTATGAGGCATTCGCTCAGTCGCCATATACAGTAATCGGCGCGTCTGAATCGACGCATAACGTTATTCTAAGCAAAAAATTCTTCTACTGTATATTAATGAGACGCACGTCCTTGTGCATTACTTTCAAAAGAGATTTCTATCGAGAAAATTTTACCAAAAAAAAAATTATTATTTATCTTTATTTATCCAGCTCCATCGAAATGTTTAACTTCATTCTAATGCGGGCTGTTCGTGGGTTGCACAGTGAATGCCACCTCCTCCGGATGCCAAGGCATTAATTGGAACTGGAACTATTCTCCTATCCGAGAATGCTTTTCGGATAGCTGTCAGCGCCTTTGAATCAGCAACTCTGTCACCGAATTTCGGAACAATTACACAGTCATTGGCAATAAGAAAATTTACATATGAGCCCAAATATGTTGTTGAGTTTCCTTTTACTGCTATTTTAGATGTATCCGCCTCGAAAACTTCGATAATTTTGAAGCGGTTGCCATCTGCATCAGTAGATTTTCTAAGGACCTTTAAAGCTTCATCAGAAGAAACGGACCAGACGTCGGGCTCACTTCCTGGATTAGCACGATTTATGATGACAACACCTGGTTGAACGAATCTTACCAAGCAATCAACATGGGCGTCAGTGATGTCTTCGCCCTTGACTCCTTTGAACCAAATGACTTTTCGCACACCTAGTACGCGTTTCAATTCGGCTTCGATTTGGGCTCTCGATTGTTTTCTATTTCTGTTGTCGTTAACGAGTGAGCTTTCTGTTACGAGAAGAGTTCCCTTTCCATCGGTTTCGAATGAGCCACCTTCTGCAACTATTCTTGCTATATTAGATTCAAAACCATAATATTTCGCTACATTTGCTGCCAGCTGGGCATCTCTATCACGTGGCTTTTGTTTCCTTCCCCATCCATTGAAATTGAATATGTTTGCCTTTAATTGACCGTTTTTTATTGTAAACACCGGTAATGTGTCTCGAGCCCACAAATCGTCTAGATCCATTGCTTGAACGGTTATTCGATCATCTAACATACGTCGAGCATCATCGACTTGGTGTGGATCACATAACATTACAACTGGTTCACATTCAACAATAGCATTTGCTATTCTTGCAATGTCTTTCCTCACCTCAGTGAGCAGATCAATACCTTTGTAATACCATATTTTGTCTGTTCGCGGCCAACATAGAAATGTCCTTACATGAGGCTCCCACTCAGCGGGTAATCTTATGCCATTCTCTTGAGCAGAAATCAATTTCACAAGAAGTAATAAGCACCACCACTTCATAGTTGTGCGTTCAGTCTAACTGTTACACGACTGAAACTTCAGTACGAGTTTTATACAGAAATTTGTAAAGAACATATAACGATCAATGTTTGCGAACGCTCCACATTTCTTGGAAATTCTCATTTAATTTTCCAAATAAAACAAATAAGAACGAGTGCAATATGTATTTAGGTCGAATTATGTTTTCAGGTTGTACAATGAGTACAGGTCACACCGACGCCATTATTTCAGAAAGACCGTATTGTTAAAGAAACATGGTGGCATCGTTAGCGAAAACTGAATTTTAATACGAAATTTCAACTGAACTCAGAGGTTGTTTGAGAACTACGGCAAAGGTTAGCGTATTTTTTGTGGTAACAGCTTTCCAGCGATCGGCTTAACTTCTTCAATAATACAACAGCCTTGAATACGTTCTTACTAAAGTAATAGTCGTGTTAGCTTGATCTCGACGATTTTAAAGTTAAATGCTGATCTTTACTCGTTGTTGTATACCATGTCTACAACGTGGAAGTACCAGTTTTGAAGAAAACTTAAATTCCATGTACACATGAACTCAAACTTAACAATAAAAGCGACTATCGATACCGACATATCTTCTGAATCGAGACTTGTTGTGATTTGTATTTTGTAGCCCTCACACATTTTGCTCACTTCAATTCAAAAACAACAAGAGTCGAACTAGATTCGATACGGAATGAAGACACGAATCTAGTCCTTCTTTCGTGAAACATTTACCATGTAATAGCAGGTCCTACATCACATAAAACATGTCTGTATTTTTGTAAGAAGCGCAAGTGATTGGCACCTATGCCTATACCTAAATAGATATCTGCATCCATTCGAGTTGGAGGAATAAAACATTTTAGAGTTTTACACTCTCGTCTTTACATTCACGGACCACAGCAGTATTTTCTTGTTTTTGCTTATTTTGGATGATTTCAAAGACAATGAAGATGATATCAAAGAACAGACGCACTTTGTTCATCAAATTACACAAAATCTTTAAGCTCATTATGACCGCTTCATTATGTGTTTCCAAATCTGCCTTTTCATCATCGAATTCCGGCACAATGACAAACCCACTACCAATCAGAAAGTCAACATACGTTAGAGGCAAAAAAGGATCGAAATGACGTCGGTAAAGGGATGATAACTAACGTATTGAATCGAATAATGCACGGCGACTAACAGATGATATTTGTCGTGAAAGAATTGGAGAGCATATTGATAAAGAATATGAGTACAACGTTACCTATAACATTACCTTTCAACGTTACCAATCATATCGATGCCAGTACGCCAATCTTTCGCTTTTACTATTATCCTCCACACTTTCAAAACCTTTTCACCTGCGGAGGAATCCAAGGTGGGGTGCAGTTTTCGAGATCAAATATTGCACTTTTAAAATTCATTTTCATGAAAATTTAAAAGAAAAATCTTGCCCAGCATGACGCTTTATACAAAATACAGGCTGCCTAGGACTCACCGTCATATTTTGAAGTAACGCAGATCTATTTCGAAGATCAATAATTCTATAAACAGCAGATATGATATCGAACAACTGAAGCTCTTTATTAATCAAACTACACCAAAATGTTTACCTTCATTCTAATGCGGGCTGTTCGTGAGTTGCACAGTGAATACCACCTCCTCCGGATGCAAGGGCATTAATTGGAACTGGAACGATTCTCCTATCCGAGAATGCTCCTCGGATAGCTGAGTAGGCCTTTGAATCAGCGTTTGTGTCACCGAATTCCGGAATGATTACACAGCCATTGGCAATAAGGAAATTTGCATATGACCCCAAATATGTGGTTGCGTTTCCTTTTACTGCTATTTTAGATGTATCCGCCTCGAAAATTTCAATAATTTCGAAACGATTGCCTTTGGCATCAGTAGAGCGTTTAAGAACATCTAAAGCTTCGTCAGAAGACATGGACCAGACGTCGGGCTCGTCTCTCGGATTAGCGCGATTTATGATGACAACACCTGGTCTAACGAATCTCACCAAGCAATCAACATGGGCGTCAGTGATGTCTTTGCCCTTGACTCCTTTGAACCAAATGACTTTTTCCACACCTAGTGTACGTTTCAATTCGGCTTCGATTACTTCTTTCGATTGGCTGTTTCTATTTGGGTTGACGAGTGAGCTTTCTGTTACCAAAAGAGTTCCCTTGCCATCCGTTTCAAATGAGCCACCTTCTGCAGTTATTCTTGCTATGCTAGATTCAATACCATAAAGTTTCGCTACATTTGCTGCCAGCTGGGCATCTCTATCACGTGGCTTCTGTTTCTTTCCCCATCCATTAAAGTTGAAAATGTTTGCCTTCAATTTACCATTTTCTATTGTGAATACCGGTAAGGTGTCTCGTGCCCACAAATCGTCCAGCTCTATTGCTTGAATGGTTACTCCTTCGTCCAGATAACGTCTAGCATCATTGACTTGGTTTGGATCACACAACACTATAACTGGTTCACAGCCTGCAATAGCATTTGCTATTCGTGCAACGTCTTTCCTCACCTCAGTTAGCAGATCGATACCTTTGTAATACCATATTTCGTCTGTTCGCGGCCAACAGAGGTATGTTACTGTATGCTTCTCCCACTCAGCGGGTAGTTTAATGCCATTTTCTTGAGCAATAACCAAAGTTACAAGAAGAAGTAAACTTAACCACTTCATGATTTGTGCGTTCAGTCAAACTGTTACACGACGGAAACTTGTACTGAAACTGAGTTTTTTTTGCAGAATTTTACTCTTTTTTATATCGTTAGATTATACAGCCAAACGATGGGATCGCTCAACTTTTTTTTTAAATTTTTATCCCCGTACAGAGTAGGACTATTAAGTTTGATGTGTCATTCTTAACTTTCCGAATCAGAACTGTCTGGCTGGGGCTGTGTATCGCACAATTTGAGTAAATATCAATGGATTTAAAAAAAAATTCCCTGCAAGGTAATTACAATGGCTCGCCTCTGTGCGAAGATGGATATTTTCGTAGCTAGTGTCCTTCAAGTTGTGTAGTGCTTTTTGAGCATATCTACGTTGTAAGTCCAAATGAAAAAAAAAACAGAAAAAATAGTTTAATTAGAAATGGAGTCAGTTTGGGGCCGCTCATAAATAACGCCACGCTATTTTGAAGGTTTTTCGACCCCCTTCCCCCTCTCGTCACGCAGAAAGGGTCGTGACTCAACTTTGAAGAAACCATCATGTTACCTTTAACCCTCTTAGTTAACAACGTGACGTCATTTACGAATGGTGTATGTGTCATGAGTAAGAACAAGGCAGCTATCTAGCAAAGTAACAAACATTTTTTACAAAATTAGAGGGTGTGAAATCGTACAGTGTACCTTGAGAATATTCTAACACTGTAGGTGTCACTGATACAG
>JANTFA010143519.1:0-11932 GCA_026413405.1 Phytosciara flavipes | reverse complement strand
ATCTTTTGTTTGATTTTCCGGGTGTTTTGAATGACTTTGGAATGAGTCGCTTCATCTTTCCAACGGGTTCAAATATTTATCGAGATTACTGCTAGTACAAAAATGAGCCAACTGAACTACAGAATGATAAAACAGAATAAAAACAAATTTCAGTCAGCAGTTAAGCAAGTCGAACCACATACATAAATCAACTTTTATTATATAAATAGATAGACAGACAACCATCCTTGAATTAAAATATTATTCTAACATAATCTGTTCTCCAACGGTTCAATGTTATACCCGTTTAAGCAACAGGTGTCGATATGGTTTCGTTCTTATCTTTGAATCGGTAAGATAATTTTCTCAACTCAGTGTCGAAAAGTAATATTTTCGTTGCTTTTTTTTGGAAAAAGCACAAATTGAGTATTGCCACACTCGGCCAACGGCTTCTAGTGACCAAATGTACAACCGAATGATAAATGCTTCTTTAGGCACTAGATAATGTAGCACGGGAATGGATATAACATTTATGCATAGTAGTGCGCTCAAAGGATTTTCATATACACTAGTGCGCCAAAATGACGTATGAAAAATGAAAGTCTCACTCCTGTGCATAAAATTTGGTTGCTTACTTGTGCCTCAACTGGAATTTTAGCAAACGATGTGCTGTCAACCTCGGCTTCGCTTCGCCTCGGATTAACAATTTTCACACCTTTGGCGCAAAATTTCCATTTAGGCACAAGTTGGCAAAGAAGCTATTTTCCCAAAGAAGGCCACGAAAGTTTTACATTCCGTAACTAAGTTGAGAAATAGTTATTTACGACATCGAGGCACTAGACCAAATAACACACATTTTGAGCCTGATAAAGCATACACTTTGCACAGAGATGCTGAGTTGCATGAATTACTATTAAACATTGACATCGATCGTGATTTATATGACTACCGTCAATGACGTAAACGCTTTGTGAAGCCAATCATTGCAAGGCTGAAGAATTGTGAGGTCACCTTTCCTATGCAAAAAAAATTGACCAAAAATGAATTTGTATGACGAGGTGGATTCTTTTCGTATAGAAGGGGGTGTGTCATCCGCACCGCATATCGGCGTGATCTTTCTCGAGCATAAAGACTTGAATATAAAGCAGGTCAAAAAATTGTGTGACTTGCAATTTCAGGTCGGGTGGTCAGGTTGAAATTTAATGAATTCGGTTATGGTTTCAAGTTAATCAGGTTGAGCTGACCTGTTCCATTACTTGAATAATAACTGTAGACTTGAGTTACGTGGCTTCCATTATCTGCTTATTAATTTTGATAGGCATAGCACGTAATATTTTGTTTTCTGACAAGCAGACTGAGTAAAACGATTCAAAAGTTTCGTTCAGCCCTTTCCCTACGAATGAAATTATCTTCATCTTCGCCATCTAATGCATCTTAACGTGGTAGTTTCATTCTTAAAGAGCCAAATTTCCAACTTATCCGAACCTCTCCATAACAGAACTTTTGATATTTTTGTTCTAGACTGAACTTTGGCCTTGTCGCTGTAACAATGTTCGTCTCCATGTGGATTTCAAACACTGCGGCTGTAGCCATGATGTGTCCCATTATGCAGGCCGTATTGGAAGAACTACAATCGGTTTGTGGGATTATTCCATCGACACATTTCATTTTACTTACAGTTTATGCCATTTCAGCAAGGATTATGTCAAATGTACGAAGTAGATGAACCGGCAACCGAAGAGGAGGGAGGTATGATAAAAGACAAGCAGAATGATGAACCACCACGGCCGACAAAAGTAACAATTTGCTATTTCATGGGCGCTGCGTATGCCTCATCACTTGGCGGTTGTGGCACAATTGTGGGTTCGGGCACGAATTTGACTTTCAAGGGAATCTACGAGCAATATTTTCCAAACAGTCCTGGCTTGGAATTCCCGAAATGGATGTTTTATAACATTCCTGGTAAGATTGAGCAGTAATGAGGCGTCCCATTGTTGCTAATATTGACGAATCATTTGTGTTGTTAGGTATGTTAGTCTATACATTCCTTACCTGGGTGTATTTGCAATGGATGTACATGGGCATGTTCAGACCGAACAGCAAGGAAGCCAGAGAGTCACAATTGAGTCCAGAAGGTGAACGTGTTGCTAGATCTGTAATTGAGGGAAAATACAAACAATTGGGACCGATAACTGCTCACGAAAAATGGGTCGCATTCTTCTTCATTCTGTCGGTTGTATTGTTCTTTATGAGAGCTCCAGGTTTTATGACTGGATGGGCCGAGCTGATAACCAAAACGAAAATCAAGGACGGTACTCCAGCCGTTTTCATCGTTATTGCATTGTTCATGATCCCAGCGAATTGGGGATGTTTGACATACTTCAGCGGTAAACCATGTAAGTTGCTAGAGTATTTTCAATCGTTGGTCATGCCTTCAACTGAGTTTGTCCATTGCAGCAAAATTGCCGAACGCACCATCGCAGGGTCTCATCACATGGAAATATATCAACGCCAAAGTACCGTGGAGTTTAATTTTCCTACTGGGCGGTGGTTTTGCATTGGCTGAAGGCGGTAAACGATCCGGCATGTCGGCCATGTTAGGAAACGCCTTGATTCCACTAAAAGACTTACCTCCATTGCTATTGCTGTTCATCGTTTGCTTATCCGCTCAAATACTAACGGAATTCACTTCAAATGTAGCCATTGCAAACATTATACTGCCGGTATTGGCTGAAATGTCCGTGGCGATTGAAATGCATCCACTGTATTTGATGTTCCCAGCGGCTCTATCTTGCTGTATGGCCTTCCATATGCCGGTAGGAACACCGCCGAATGCTATAGTGGCGGGGGTGGCGCACATTCGCACAAAAGACATGGTGAGTGCATCGTTCATACATCGGCCCAGACTTTATTTCATCCGACTAACCCTAACTTTGTGTCGTAATTACAGTGCATTGCAGGAATTGGTCCGACCATTTTCACATTGATAGTTGTTTGGGTCACTTTCCCGACATGGGGTGCCGTTGTTTATCCGGATTTGAATACGTTCCCAGATTGGGCTAGAGCCATCAAAACAGCAACGACCACCGTCGCACCTATTGTTAATGCAACATTTGCAAATACAACCGTTGCACCGATTATCAACGCAACATTGGCCACTTTCACCCAACCTTAAATTCGCCTAGCTATTGTGTGGTGTCGCTTGGGGGGAAGGTCCGCGTCTCAATCATCGTTTATATATTCGAGCCAGAATTTTGTTACAAATTTCAGTTTTCAGTTTTATTTTTTTGTTGTTGTTGGGAAAAACGATAAGACCGCGGGTAAAAAGTGTGGCCGCGCAACATTTTTCACAAATCAAAACTCTAGCAATAAGAAAACTTTTAATTTTTTATTGAAAAACAGAAACGAGAAAGAAAGAAAAAAGATTTTCGAATCAAACAAAAATTAATTTATTTCGAAACGTTAAACTTTCTCTAGAGTGCAATGTCTATGTGACGACGACACACGTAGAACAATATTCAAATTCAACACAGGGAAGCTTCTGCAATTTCATAATTTTTACGAATCATACAGGGACTGTAGAGAATCTACAGTGTACATACAATAGAAATTTACGTACGTGGTGATGGGTGGAAAGAAGTTCAAGCTATAGAAACAAAAAGAGAACAGAAGGTGTGAGAAAAGTTTAAGTTAGTAAAGTGGCTGTGAGCTGGATGAGCCAAAGAAGAGAGAAGGACGACTTGCTCTTCAAAATGGGTGGAATATAAATCGAGTTATGCAATTTTTGTGTGGAATGTGGGACTTCTATTCGCCCAAAAGATCAAAACCTTATCGAAGGTACGACCAATGACACGGTAACCCATTTCGGACTCGAAGTTCAATTCATCACTTTACTAGTTTGGATGAAGTAGAACGCCGAGATATTGATGAGGTGAACATCATCGAAGGATATTGAAGTTCCGTGATTTATCCTGAAAAGAATACTGGGATGTAAGACAAATGGAGTTTAACCTGTTCCAGACGGCTAGTTAACAATATTTTTTGTCAGATCTACTACTTCAAAATATTGATTTCAAATCGTTTACTTCAATTGTTTTCGCATGAATTCTGCTATCGAATTGGTCGGAGTTTTTCAATCATTTTGTCACAATATTTTTGTGCAGCTCTTATCATAGCACTGCTACTAGCATGAACAATGTTTGCATATTTTGAGGCTTTTTGACGTTTCAAATACAAGTGTTCATGCTGGTAATAGTGCCATGCACTTATGGATGACAGATGTATAGCCATCCGTAGCAGGTTGATGCTATTTTTTGGTCATGAAATGTAATTCAGCAAGATTGCTCAAGAGGTCGCAGGAATAATATTCGTTAACTTTCACAACATTAAGAAGTCTTAGTGATTTTGCAAGGAACACCTTGAATGATACTCTAAAGCAGACTTGGGGAGAAGACTTCAGCCCTCTCAAACAATCAAACCAGAAATCATCGGAGGACATCGTAAAATTGTCAAGTCGAATGTCTTTCGCTCGTTCATGAAAAAGTGATAAGAGAAAATGCATGTGGTTCGTGTTCGCTCAGCTCATATTCCTTATTTGAAAGGGGTGCCGGCGGTACAGAGCATTAGTATTTATGAGAGCAAACACGATGTCATCTCAATTTAAAAACCCTCTCCTGATCCAGTTGACAATCTACTACAGTTGAGAACTATGTGCTTTGGATAAAATTTTGACATTCACTCTAAGGATTTAAATTTTTCTTTGCCTCAATGTTAGAACTTTAAATTTCTAGAACTTGAATCGACGACACCCTGAACTATCTTACCAATATATTAATTACCAACATTCTTCATATACCATCCAAACGCAAGCTAAGTCCGCATTTCATGTATAAGGCGAGAGTGTGATGACCAGGAAGATGGATTTAGCAATTTTTTTTGGATAAAACACTCTGTTCAAATTGAAACATAACTGGAGTGAAATATATATGGTCAGCGTACCAGTCTCCGGACATGTATGAGTCGTCGGAGACCTATTTTGTTGATTCATAAAGACAGCCATAGGTGTCCGACGACCAGTACGCTTACCCTATGTGTACAATTAAATTTAGAAAATATTTTTTTGTTGTTTGTAAACATCAACAAGTTTTTATCATGATGATGATGATGATAATGAGAAATGACGATGAATTGTGTAGATATTATTAAGTAGTGAATAGTGTATGTTAGTGTTGCAATGTAGAGCAGTGATAAAATAATATATTTTTTTGAAATAGGTTGTCCACGAGGTGCTTATTTACTTAAAAAAGAAAGAAAAAGGAAACGGAAAAGTTTATGAAAAATTGTTATGATTTCTACAAAACAAAAATGTATTTTGTGTAATTTGTTGCCAACTGTGTAAAACTTAAAAACTTTAAAAACTCACAGCAAATGTCTGCAGTACAGACACGGACTATTTTTGTGTGGTGGAAGTCGTTAGACACTTTGATTTAGCAAAGGAAAGAAATTGTTTCATGTAGAACAATGAAACTGGTCTTTTGGGAGCATCTTTTTTATGTGCTCCATTTTCGAATTGTAAATATTTAGTTTGACATTATCTGCCGCCATTTGCATAGGAACCTTAACTTTTCTGAGAACAATAGATGTTCTTTTGTTCTTAAAAAAGTTAAGGTTTTTATGCAAGTTACGGCAGAGTGTCAATTACGGTCACTGTTTGGCCAAAGTTCATTTACAACCAAGCACTAGAACAGAATTTTTTTTAACTAAACAACGGAACGTATTGGTCACTAAAAGTTAAATTTTGATTTGAAAAAAAGTTCTTACCACTCACTCTTGCGTACAGAAGAAGACGCCTGTTGAAGATTCTGTTTTTGGTTGAAACATGAAACAAGTCGCAGGACAATAACTACAACGATTTACCTAGATAACAACTTTTATTACAAATCTATACATCCGAAATGAACGGAAACGTTTTAAGCTAGCCAGATTTAATTTAAATTATTTTAACTAAAGTAAAACTTACTCAGATGACCATTATAAAATAGAGAAGAAACATATAAAACGAGGAGAAAAAACACACAACAAACATCAAATATTTGTGAATTTATATTCTTAGGCTGCAAGAAAGATGAATTTTTTTCTTTTGGAAATATATTTTGAAAGAGTTTACAAAAAGAAAATGTTTTTTGAAATTGGGAGGTAGAAACTTTAGAATGCTGCAAAACGTCCGTGAAAGTGAGGTCCGTACGATCTACAAGTGCTGGGCATACTCTACTTATTTCACTACTTCTTGTTTCCCCATTTATTAGAGGGATAATTTAAACCGATAGTTATGAAACAAGAATTCAGGCGATCAATTTTGCTTTCCCAGAGATCAGTCCAGAGTTCCATTTATTAGCTGATTTTGCTCATGGCGCTGCATTCAGAAAAGAGTTCGAAAACACTAATGGAAGTACTTGTCATCCTTGAGTCGTAGCACTGATGGATTGATCGAGTTCTGAAAACTGACTTCTAAGCATCACCATCTTTCCAAAAATCCAGAGGAAACAAAAAAATAATGGAAATGCTTGTTGGCTTTGGGTTCTAGCTTCAGGATGCATATGGCAGCACTCAGGAATTGTCATAAATTTGCAGATTAATCGAAGGCATCTTTGTCTTGTTTTCCTATAAGAAAAGTGTCCTCCATTTTGTAGAGAGTTGATAATTATGGCGACTGAGACGTCGCTTCGGCAGATGAAATTAACTTGTGCGCCATTTTTACATAGAACGATTGAAACGTCAAGATTGGCCGAATACTTACGAAACAGTACCACCTCTCTGTCCAGGCCCGGACTGGCCATATAAAGCGACTTGTGAAATCACAAGTGCGCTTTTTGGAATATTAGTTCAATTCGGAAGTTCGTTTTAGCGCCATTTTGCGTTTTTTACTCACTTCAAGCGCTTTTGCTACCATTTCACAAGAGCGCCTTTCAGTAGCCAGTCCGGCCCTGTCTCTGTCATCTCTCTGTTCCTATAGGAGGTCTCTGATCCTTCATCAAATTTGATGATGAAAAGAGTCTGAAACTATGCGTCACAAAGAAGCAGATACATATTGTACTTTACGTGGTTATGCTCAATGACGGTAAATACGAAGGCGAATTCCGAAAATTTGTTACGGGCGAACTAATGGGTTTCCCCGAGTGAGGAAAAGAACACATTACCTCGCTAGTAAAGTAAGAAAAGTGTCACACAGTATGCCTTCAAAAAGCACAGTTTACGCGGGTGACAAAGTTGTAGTCACGCCGTAGGTAAGCCACAAATCAAAAATGCAAACAATGTCATGTCCAGTCTTTCTAACGCAGCGTTAAATTTCATACAAGAAAGCGTCGAACTATATTTTTTGGTTCACATTTTCATCGACTCGTTCACTAAAAATTTTGAGCACACTTACAGCGTCAATTGGGTCGATTAGGGAACATTAACAAATTTTGAGCACATACCGTAGAAGCTGTTGCTTAAAATAACATGCTGGGTTAAAAAGGTTGAAATAGCCTTACCTAATTCTCGTTACAATCACAGATAGTTTGAATTTAAAATTCCCTCTCTTTTTAATAAACATTAAACTCATCGCAATGTCGATTACAATCCGTGAAATAATCGGAATAATCGACAACGGCATCAAACGTATCTCAACAAATGTCAACTGACACTGTCAAATTTTCTCTGGTGTGTATGCGCATCGGTTGTTGTTTGTTTACATTATCTTTGATCAACTAACAGAGTTATATCAACGGAGACTAAATTTTCTAAAATGCTATCAACAAATCACGCAGCTCAACCCAATTTAAAGTATACAAATCCATTGTACGCTCAGCTTGTCATCGGGCCACCAGGTTCCGGTAAAACTTTCGAATTTAGTCAGCATTTTAGCATTTCATTGACTCAATATTTCTGCATGATTAGGCAAAACTACATACTGCCACAAAGTCCACGAGTTCTATAAGAAACTCGATCGGAAAGCAACAGTTGTCAATTTGGATCCGGCAAATGAGCAAATGTTGTACCAACCATCCATAGATGTTATGAAATTGATAACAGTGGAAGATGTGATGGAACACTACAACTTAGGACCGAACGGTAAAAATTCCATGCTCTCGAAATAATTTTTCGTTGTACTGACCTTCCATTAATTGAACGAAAAGGAGCCCTGATGTACTGCATGGAGTTTCTAGAAGCAAACTTCGATTGGCTACTGGATCAACTGAAATCGTCCACCTCCAACTATTTCATATTCGATTGTCCCGGTCAAGTAGAGTTGTACACGCACCATCGATCGATGGCAAACATTTTCAGTAAATTGGAATCATTGGGCTATCATCTCTGCACCGTACATTTAATCGATTCGCATTACTGTTCCGAACCGACGAAATTCATTTCCACTTTGATGCTGTCGTTGAACACAATGCTTCAGATGGGACTGCCACATGTCAATGTACTCAGCAAAGCCGATCTGTTCAAACAGTACGAGTCAAAGCTCCATTTCAATTTAGATTTTTACACCGACGTCCTGGACTTAGAGTATCTGCTACAAGCATTGGACGATGCACCGGGAATGAAAAAGTATGCAAAACTGAATGCGGCCATTGTTTCGATGGTCGAGGATTATGGCTTGGTGTCATTCCAGCCGCTGGACTGTAACAGCGACAGTAGTTTGTTGCGATTGAAAAATATTATTGACAAGGCCAACGGATATGTTTATGGTGCGGCTGAAGAAAAGAGTGTGAACTCGCTTCTAGCCTGTGCAGTCGGTGCAGAGACACAAAACGAACGGAATAAAAAGGACGTCGATCCGTATGTGTAGAACTGGAGATTGAATAAACAAATTTTTCACAAAGATTGGACCATTTCATCTGAACTGTAAACGGTTTACGAAAGCAGTGTGAAGATTCTTCAAGTTTCATAACATGTAAGTATCTGAGCTTTTTACATAAACTTGAGCCCAGGCTAGTCTCCAGTCCGTTGTAATTGCGAATCAAGCAAATTCACTGAAATGGTGAGAATGTGTCCACCGACTGATTTGTTCGTGTCAACTTCAGCAACAATTTCTAAAGTTATGATTACTCGTTAGCTACGATGAGGCATTGTAATTTATGAGTTCTGTAGGGGATTATAAGTTGATGTAGGCAGATAGAAAGAGTTACAGATACTTCTTGAGTTGGAATCTATGGATTCACTCTAGTTACGACTGCTCTAATGAAGACATCTTACCGTTACTGCACATTGGTCCCTGTGTTTTACACTCAGAATACAGATAAAATGATAAAGAAGCGGTTAAGCACGTCATTTATTGCCCTATGTGATCCCAGATTTAATTTTATAAATTTGATTCACATTAAACAATACGGCTCTTTGGACCCAACCCACTTAGACCTATTTATTTCGTTTTAGCATATACGGCTCAAGAAGTGCGTGACCCCTCGGATTGACTTAATTTAAACTGACCTGAAATTTGAAGCCAACTGAGGTAGGAAAGGAAAAATTACTTTGGTCTGTCTGCTTTCGCCATTGTTTTCGTCTCACTTTAAGTTGTGAATCTTGAAAACCTCTAGTGCCTTACCCAGATAGTCACTATGTTAGCAGATAATTTTGTACCTTTTTATGTGGTGCTACCAGATGAGAACAGTAAAATGTCATTTCGTTTAGTCACTGGAGCCTTTTTCCCAGAGGTCTATGTAAATTTGAATACAAAATTGCCAGGTATGACACCAAGAACCGAGGACCTACCAAGATCCTATTCTCGATGGTGTTAGCATGAAATTTCGACCCGATATTTCAATATAAAAAGGCCTGAGGGAGAGTGTTTCCAGTTTCCAGTCTGCTGGCACAGTGATTAATTAGAAAAATACACTGGAAGGAAACACTAAAATTTCTCTAAATCTCTAACGAGCGGCCCTCGTACCGCTTATATTTAGGTCTAAAAGGAAGGGTTAAAAATTGCAGATGAAAAACAAAATTTCAAATAAAAAACCGAATTGTCAAACACAACTAGTAATCTGTTCATTTGACAAATTTTGAAGAAGACGGCAAGCTCATCAATGGTTGTTGGGAATGGTATCGCGCACATATCACTTAAACGAGTGGTAGAGTGCCTAACAAGAACAAAAGAATTGCTCTCGATGCTCATTATTTTAGTCCTAAAAGTGCCGTGATTTGCGAACGCTACCTATTGAATCTATTACTTGATTCGATACAAATTATGTTGAGCACATTCTGTAAATGAAATCTTTCTCTTCACTTGTTCTTGATATGAAAGTCGACGTCGTCAGCTCGTCATTTTTAATGCTGGCTGTCGATATCGATATCGAAAATGAATGAAAATGTTCATACAAAATTCTTCAGTCAGACACATAAAAGACCTAACGAAAAAGAGAAAAATATAACAAACAAAGAGAGGTGAGAAAGAAACTCTGTGTATTCAGTGTCGCCGCTTTAACATCCAACATATAAAACATGAATGCACACATGCACAAATGGAAATGTTGTTGTCGGTCCTCGGTGGAATACATTCACACAAACTGTATATTGAAAATGAAACAAAAACGAAATTCTGATTCTCATCACTTGAAATTCCAGTAAGACCCCAACCAGTTTTAGTGGAGAATTCTGATACTCAACTTTTGTGTATCTCTAAAGTACAATTTACTCGAATATTATCTCTGTCAGTTCTTCTTCTTTCCTTTCACAAGTAAGGAAAAAGAAGAATTCTTAATTTTGTTGTCTTTGTACGGAACCTCTCGAGGGCCTACATATACACTCTATACACACGGATAAAAACCAATTTTTTGTTTTATATTTTCGAGTGAACTTTTTTTTTAGTTTTAACGTGTATTGTACGGTCGACGGACGTGTTTATTTTTTTTCCCAACAAACTGTTGAACGGTAATTTCGATGGCAATTAAATTCTTCATTTTCGAAAGCAACCAGTGCGACTAAAGTTCATTTTTTATGGTTTTGAGTTGCCTTGTTGAATGATTTTTACGTACTGACAGTGAGACGAACAGTGATAGTCTATAGACATAAGTCAACAGGCTAATTTCAAATGATTCGTTGTGGATTGGAAGATTGGTTTTTGATTTAAGTAGAAGCTAAAGTTTAACTTTTCTCATTGGTTCGTTTCCAATAAGAATTCTGCAAAAGCGTTCCTTTCGTTCCTTCTCTTATAAGACCGACTCATTGAATCTTATTTACTAAACAAAAATGTTACACTGAAGTGGAAGGAGTGGAAGTGTTAAGTGCTAAAAACTGTATACCAGTGACTCGAGAGTGTGTGTTTGATGATATTACAAGAGTTATGATCAACCGATATTCCCTTTTCCATTTCTTATTCTAAGAAACATTTTTATGTTCGTCGTCTGCACCAATTCAATTTATGGTCGGATATTGGAGATCTCATACATTCGATAAACAATGGTGAGTACGATCGAGACTCTTTCAAATCGAATAACATTAAATTTATCCGCCATGTTACCATTTAAGTTGTATATATTTTTGGTGTGTTGCTCTTTTCGTTTTACCAATTCATGTGCAATAAACAGCGCATTCGACATAGATTGGTTATATAGATTGACGTACATGCAGCACTGAGAATGGTTGTGTCGTTCGTTCGTGAAGATGGTAAATGTAGTCGAAGGGTGGTAACGCATTTGTTTCATTTAATTTTCGTAAATTTAATCCGATTTAGTCCATAGAGGTGCGTCACCCTTCGATACATGTTACTTTACGGAAAACACACACTATTCGTGGTTCTAATCACAACATTCAGTCGAAACGATCTATCAATTTCGATTTGTAATAGTTCAACTAGTTGGTTCTCTGGTCCCCCTTTCTACTGTAAGTTATCGTAATAGTTTTATATCAGCACCACCCTCTCAAATGATCAACTGTAGGAACGCCAGAGCTTCACAGTCAGTCTAGAAGA
>JANTFA010143508.1:0-11937 GCA_026413405.1 Phytosciara flavipes | reverse complement strand
GTAATTGTGTGTGTGATGTGTTTCCGAAAAAACGTTCTTCGTGTTTTCATATCTACTCAAATATATTAAATCTATGGGGACGAGAAAGCCAAGAAGTAAATAATAAGTAATATTAGCAAAAACATTTTCCTTATAATACAGGTACATAGGCGGATACACAACACATGATTCCATGAATGTTGCTCCGGACAAACGTCATACATTGACGCATCCATACATGGGCCAATCGAACGATTCATCTAGAACATGCCCGATACTATGGATGCCAGGTCGAAAAGAAAATATCGTAAAGATGGAGCGCGTCAAAAATTTGATTGACGACTATATCGACGTCTTCAGCTTGAGTCTGACATATAAGCTGACATCGCAATTTAGGTGTGCATTGGTAGTGTGTTTTTCTCTATTTCAACAGAAGAAATTTATTTAAATCAAATTCAATATTTCATGCTTACAAAACTATTGCACATTGAAAGACTTAAATTGTATTTTGCTCAGCCATCCTTCTTCATGATCTAAGTTGATGTTGTTCTGTGTGACTATACTACTGCGGCAAACCGACACCGAAATCAGTTGTCAAAATAAAACACGCTAAACGAAAAGGTCAATTTACTCGTTCACAACACATATCCAGCATTTGTTGGAAAAAAATCTATTGCAAGTCAAAGTAAGTCGCAAACTACTAGTTTTCATGCACTGTCCACAGAACAAACTGTTAAATATTGAAAATGTTCGAGGATCCCAAAGAAATTCAATAAAAACATGTCATGTGCATCCACCCACAGTGGAACAAAACAATTCACTAGCAGAATGCATGACTCAGTGTTAATGTTTTATTCAAATTTGTTGTTTGAAAATTGGAATTTTCATTGTAGCTAGGCGAAACAAAAAAAAAACGATGGACCAAATACTTCATCAGACTTTGGTATCGGCGGCGTCCCAATTGGAGCAACAGTTGGATAGTCAAATCAATCAACTGGATAACTTGGACTCGGACGACATACAAAATTTGAGAAACCAGCGCCTAAACGAATTGAAAGAATTGAATAAGAAGAAACAGGAATGGCTCAATAGTGGACATGGCCAGGTATGAACGTTTTTTTTTTACAACGAACATTCGATTGAGTGCAATTCCTTCAATAATTGGTTTGTTGTGAGTCTTTTGAGTGTCAATTTCAACTTTGCCATTCTTCGGCAGTTTCAGTCCCTGTCAATTTGTATTCTCTCCGGGTTGTTTGGAAGTTAATAGTTCAACACTTGTAAATTCAAATTACTGGGCAGGCATATCGAAAGAGAAAGTCTGATCAAATATTGGAAAAATGGGATTGACGTTTCAATTTGAGTGCTGCCATCTCGCAGTCTTCTTTTGCACCCCTCAAGCCCACTTAATATTTTCATTCCGTTCATCCTCAATTTAAAATTGACTCAATATTCTCGATATCTCCAATCAAATTTAGTATTCTGAGCTGTGCGACGAAAAGGAGTTCTTTGAAATGTCAAAAAAGTCGCCCAACATCGTCGTCCATTTCTATCGAGATTCTACGGAACGGTGCAAAATCGTCGACATGCATTTACAAATCCTCTCGAAGAAGCACATTGAAGCGAAATTCTGCAAAGTGAACGCTGAAAAGAGTCCATTCCTCACGCAACGGCTGCGGATCAAGGTGATCCCAACGATTGCACTGATAAAAGACAATAAAACAAAGGATTACATTGTCGGATTCGACGATTTGGGTGGCCGTGATGATTTCACCACCGAAATGATGGAGTGGAGGATAGCCCAGTCGGGAGCGATCGAGTACAATGTAAGCAAAACAAAAATTTATCTGACAAGCCGTCCAGAAATGTTCAATTTTTCATTTCCAACAGGGCGATCTGCTCACACCACCGGATCAAGCGAAAAAACAGAAGAATTTGCTACAACAACAGAAGAAGACAATCCGTGGCAAGCAATACGATTCAGACGATTCCGATTTCGATGACTGACACTGTTGAGCTACCTGATTCGATTTGTTTTTCACCGTAAATTTTAAGTATTTTATTCTTGTCTAAATTAACATTTCCATCCTTATAATGCGCACCCCTACCCCCCTTCAACAAAAAAAAACAATTCTGTTGAATTATAGACCATTATATGTTCCACACTTTGTTTAATCGTTTCGATTTAAATTGCTTTTGTGCCTCTTCTTATCTTGGACATCATAAACACCAAGATCATTTCTAGAATAACTTACCCGGCGGTCCTCAAGATTTCCTTTATCCAATAATGTCTTAGGCTAATTTTTTTATATATAAAAGCTATGAAAGAGCACTGCAAGTCACTAGAAATTTGTTTTATTGATGGATAAGGCAATCGGAAGCAAAACGATTTGACTGGCAGATCGACATTCACGCTTTCCCCTTTTTTGTTGCGAAGACCTTCGAACTTTTTGAATTCATCAACAGTTTTCAGAGTCGTTCCGTCTGCCGGAAGAGAACCTTTTAATAGATTATCTTCGAGTGTACGTCGTCCAGGGTGAGAAACGCAGAGTTCCCATGACTTCAGATGACTCCTAAAATTAAAAGTTTTGGGAAAATTCAGGAGTTTCTCTCAAGCCACCGTACATAAGCAAGTCAAATGAATCACAGCAACGCTTCGAGGTAACTCAACAGAAAATGGTTATTTGTTGTAGACTCCACTTGATGTAATACAGGTTTCAAAAATGTTTCTTACTGCAAAGAATAGCATCCAGATTAAAAAGAAACTTTTATATTTACGTAGTCCTAGAAACTATCAAATGAACCAACTTAGCGAGAGAAGAATTTGTTCACTCAGTTGAACCCTATAGTATTAAGCAAACGCAAACGGAGCGACATTTATTGAAAAATACCTTAAGGAAAAGAAAGTCCAGTCTTGAAGATTAAAGATAAGATTTTGGTTCTACGTCAATCTTAACCACAGACTTTGATGTCATGTTCCAAAAAACCATGTTACGCATTTGAAAGTAGCCCTGGTTTCGATTGTGTCTGTTGGACGAAATGGATGAGTTATCGATTTTCAATGTAATTCTAGTGACAAGTGAAATTAGATATGACTCTGATTTGGGAGTTTTTGCGTTTCATAGTATCAGCACACAAAATTTGTTTAAGCGGAAATTTCTGCCGACTTCTTGAGCTGATGCCGGAGTGCGTCACGCAATCTATATTTCACTGTTCAGAGAAACTTGAACTGATCTATAAATTGAAAAACCTTTGATTTTTACATGCTATTCTTCTATCTTTACGTTCCTAAGAGTGTAACAAGTTCAGACGTGTAGTAAGACCCAAGTGGCAGTAAGAGCGTCCCTACCAGTTGCATTGACAGATAGACATCCCTTATTTTAACAAAGTGGCAATCGTCACATTGCTTGCAATATCAGCCCTTTTTAGGGCTATGATATCTAGGCTAATTCATAGTTACACTCTTAGCAACGTAAAGATTCAGATTATGCATCAAAATCAAAAGAGCTGCTTGTTTTTGACGAATCCAACTGACATTTCATTCAATGTCATATTTTCATGTCGCGCAATGAAAATTTTTGTTGAGTCCCATTTTATGAGATTTAAGAGTTTTGGACATTTAACGAGCAATATTTCTTCATTTTAAGAATTTTAGGATTTTTAAAAAGAGTGGGAACTCTGGAAACGTCAGACACGCTAAAAAAAATTTCACCCAAAACCAACTAAAGTAACTGTAAGTACTACAGTACCGTACCGTACTGAAGTACCGAAGACCAGATAATCTATGGTACGATGAGAAAAATCGGTTGGTATTGCATGACGAACAACATTAATTCAACCATTCATAATTATTCATTGATAATGTGCAATGAAATAACAAAGCGATCGAAATATGCCTCGCTTTTCTTTCAGGAAAAATATATTTCGATTAAGTATTTACATATCGGACCAAGCTAAGGTCCTCTTAATGTCTCACTCAACATGCAAACGGAAAAATACAACTGTACAATTGCTTAAAATTATAAAACTTTCTAGATTTTACTACCACAGTGATACAAGATACACTATCACTTGAATGAGATTATGTTCAATTAATTTTAGAGACTCTAAATTTTTCACGCTGTTTACAGTACAAAGTTCAATGTTCTCTGATGATGTTTGATTTCAGTAAAAGAAATTCATCAAGTAAGGTAAAGGAGGAAATAGAAATGGTATCCATAAATTGAGGTAAAGTAAGTAACGTAAATCTATTTCGTCCTCACAGATTGTCTGGCTGAGCCAACTAGGCGTTTAGTTTCACTGTTCTCAACTGACCTACTCAAATTTATTCTCATTTCACCGACCTATCATGTCTTGAATCTTTTTTATATGACACATTGAACTGAAGAGGTTTCTGCCGATCTCGAACTTAAGCATACCTTCAGTCACATACTTGTTCGAGAAGTCAAACAAAGACGTCCAAATCTGCACCACCCAAAGAAAAGTCCTCGGCGATCATGAGCTTTTCGGATCAGTCTCAGGGCTTTAAATGACTAAAATTATCAACCCAAAGTTTTAAAAAACACAAATTTGTTAGGTGCTATTTGCACTTGCTGCAAATAGTCACTTCGCTGAAATCTACTCGGACAGATCTTTCATTACGGTCAGAAAATGCAAAAACAGACCATTTAATGATGGTGCGAGCATGAATTGACCATTTATTGGTCAAAATGATGTGAAGGAACAGATTTTACTTTCGATTGTGGTATAAAATTTCAAAAATGACTCATATAGAATCTTGACCCGCTGCATTAAAGTTCGATTTTTGGTTCGCAAAACGGAATGTCTGCTGTTAAAGCATAAACTGTGCATAAAATAATATTCTAGAATTTCGGATTATTGGGCTGAGTGCGCGAGAGTGCGGTTCAGTTCCTAAAGTTTTTTAGCGTCATCATGTTCTTTGATCTTTTTACGAATTCTAATTCCAAACCATAAAACACACGTGTGCTGGGAGATTTTACTCGCGTCCCTATGTGTATTTCTTAGGGCCTTCTTCAAACTTCTTGACAAAATGCTCGAAAAATCTTCGAAATTAGAGGGGCTCTGAATTAGGTGACATGACATTCGATGCAGAAAAATTTGAATATCGGACACAAGTACACAAATTGGAAACAATAATATGAAGAGTCTTTTTGCAAGGTTTTGAGAAAACAGTTTACGAAGGCGGGTGGCACACAAAATCGACTAGTTCAGTGGATTTTCTCCATATAAATCCGGGAAATTCGTGTGCCACCGCCTTCTTCGTGATCAACTCAGAGGTGTCTTAATGTGTTGTTTCACAACTTTGCTTTTTCGAATTGTTTGGTTACATGGGTAAAGTGAACGGTGAACGTGCATGAAGTGAACTTACTTTTCTAATAAAAAAATTTGTTCAAAAACGTCAAAAACTCCAATCAAATGAACGGAACAAAACGTCACTTGCAACGTCCTCTGTCAGAGAGAGGTCTGTCATCCACCGTCATATATTTTAATCAGAAAAGCAATTTTTTTTTCTGTTAAACTGAATATATTGTAACTCCGCGAGTAAATAAATTTCTAGTGATAGCTGTGCGGTGTTCGATGAACGAAAACGAAAAGCAGAAAAAAGATCGCGTTTTTCTTCACTGATGTCATTTTAGTTAATTCGCGAATTATATTTAGTAATTTTCCAACGCCTGCAGCAGTGTTGTTACGTTGCTAATTATTTTATTTACACAAGGGAATTTATCGTCGTTTATTAAAATCAAATATTTTCAGTTTTTTTTTTCTTGTAATTGAAACTAAATGGAAAATGTACTTTACAAATTTCCAATTTGTTCGGTGAAAAAGGTTTCTTTGCTGATTTTTCACTTTTGTAACAACTCTGTGATTCGTTGACTATCAGCCAGAACCCAGAACATTATATGAACTTGAAAGCGAGAAAAAATCATTTCCATTTAAAGTTGAATCGACTGCCGAATAAAAGTGCCTTCAAGGCGTTCAAATTTGCATTAAGACTCATTTTTTTTGGTGTTTATAGGACATCACATTCAGAGTGCGCATTATTGTATACATCACTGAATATACATAGACATACGATTACTTACAAAAATATGTTGTTTCGTCATTGTATATTTTAATAAAACGTATACAATATTTTGACCACATCGACTTGAAAATATTGTGTTTAATAATCGGCAGTGAACAAAAAAAAAAAATTGTTTTCGTAATCTTCAAAGTTCTGTACTTTTTTTTCGGTGAATTCACCTCCTTCATTCCATACACCAGCACGACAAAATTTCAATTTCTTAATTGATTTAAGAATGATTTACAGAATTATCTCTGTCCAATTCTGAGGAAAACAATTTCCGTTTTTTATTTAGCAAAAAGAATTATTAATTTTAAAAAGCCTTATCGATAGACAGCGAATGATTTGATTTTTTCTTGTACGAATCGCGTCATTATTACCAACATATTTTGCCTTTGCTACCGATATGATGTGGTTACTAAGGGCTCATCCATAAACCCCGTCCGCTTTGAAAAGGGGAGAGAGAGAGAGAGAGAGGGGGTGATACGATATGGGAAAAGTGCGGACAAGGTTGGAGTGAGAGGGTGGTGATCTGAAAATCTGTAAAAAGTGAGGACGGGGCTTTATGGATGGTCCCTTACTGCTACTTCTTTCTCGTGTGATTATCACATACATATATTGTCCATAACCATATGAATTTGTTGATATATTTTCTATTACAATATGCAGGCTGAGCGCATTTTTCCATATATATACAAAACGTCAAAAGGGAATCAACTGATATATTGATTTTCTCCGACTTTTACGAGCGAAAATGGTTTTTTGATAGTTTTATTGTAAACCGCGAGTTTATTTTTGCATTGCGATAAAAATCCAATTTGCTTTATTATGAATTGTGTGTGTGGTTTCGTCGTTCTGTCTGAGTGAACTTTTCGGTTTTTTGTTGGTGTTTCTGTGAAATTGAATACATTTCTGATTGAAGAGGACTTTGACAACGAAATAATAATAAAAAAAAGCAGAAACACGCAAATCCTAATACCTATTCGATTTAAATGTGACAATGTCGTCAACATCCAGCAACAAAGATATTGTACAAAGTAGTAGTGTTCCTAATACCATCGAACTACCATCCGGCACTCCACCGACGCCTGGATTTGCGAAGACATCAGGTTTGCATTATTTTAGTCAATTTTTATTGGAATTCTTTTCTTTTTGTGTTGTATAGGAAATTCGTGTGCCGGATCATTAATTTTTTTCGATTAAAATCAAACAAGCATTTTGTGATCACAATATTAATTTTACGATAATCACCTATGAATCATAATACACATCACTCTATCAGATATACAAATTAAGCTTTTTTTTTTCTTTTATAAATATGGAGATTGACCATCGGAATATATACAGAGATGTAACAGACCTAGGTAAAATAATACCGACCGACCGACCGATATGAATATATTATTCCTTCCGTCTCTGCCTTTTCATTCGATTTCTTATCGAATCAAATTTTAAATTCTACTTTTTTTTCGCTTACATTGCGGAAGAGATATGGGTTTCTTCTTTTTACATAATTCCTATATGTTTTAATCATACAAACACCGCGCCGCAATGAGTTAATATTGTACATGTCGCAATACGCCGCATTATACACCATTCGTTAGAAGTGCTGGAATGGCTAGGAACTTTTTTCTTTCTTTCTCTTTAATTGATTGGGCAGACTAAATTCTACCATGAAAATTTCGAAGCTTAAAAGCACAAAATATACTTCTCTAGGCATGTCTTTTACGGATGATCTTTCATATATGGTACAAGAAGAAACATTGAGGTTAACAGGCCAACTCAAATCTATATAATTTTCGTGCATTCGTAGTTTTCTTGCACTCATACAAGGGTTTGTGTATTGAGTTTGGACTTTCTTGTAACTATGCGGCGCTGTGCTTGTTGTTGTTGTTGTATTGCTGTGCTGGTTTCCCTTTATACCGAAAAACAAATTGCATGAGCCCGGATACATTATTCGAGTGTGACTACTTTTGATTATAAAATACGATAAAATTCGGAGATTGAAGTGATAAACATTTGATACAGTGGCTAACTCTTAAGAACCAGCCACTATACGGAATTTTGAATCAATCGAATCGTTGTTGGAAAGTACTAGCTGAATGTCTAAGCGACACTTTTTCAAATGCCAACTTAATTCGCTTCAGGTCAAGTTCAGTTTTTGTTGTTCATTTTAATAGTTGCTTCACTCTAGATGAGACCTGACTGAATAGACTGAGTAGACCACTGACAGAGGTATGAGCACAAGTTTGTGTAATCTGTAATCTGGAAACTTGACTCGGATCAACAATCAGATTCAAACGAAAGCTTTGCTTCAATCAAATTTTTGTTTCCTTAAAATATATCCAACGAGAATAGAGAGTGTCATGTACCGCAAAATGACTTTTGAGATTCTTAATGACAAAATGAAAAGAAAGTGTCGTCAATAAGACGGCAAGGAATTTGCATTCAATTGGTTTATATGAATGTCATATGTGTAATGAGTGGAATTATAGAACATTCTCGTGGCAGCAGCAAAGAACTAAAGACGAAAACATTTTTCAAATAATTCTCGTTGCTTCGTGTGTATGAGAAAAGATTATCAAAAATTATCGATGCCGACTCAATATTTAAACGACAGTGCAATGTCTGATGGCGTCTTTTCTGCATACGTTTTTGTTCCAGCTATCTGGAAGATAATTTTCCGAATTTGATCAGAAACATTTACAGGAAATTGAGTCAAAATCGTACAAGAAAAATTCAAATGGAACAATCGGCTAACAGATGAACTATTAGAATCAAGTCATGCACCGAAGATGTGTAGATTGAAATTTGATTTTGACAACTGGAATTTTTATAGAAAATGTGTGTGTGAAAATGTGGCCTATACACCGGATTTGTCGATTAAGTTTCGTACTTTAAATGGCGAAAAAACAATCAGATGTGAGCAAAGAGGAATTTCTCTCAACACTGTTGTCAAGTAGAGTAGAACAATTACTGAAATAAACACCAAAATTAATTGTTCAATGCAAAAACTGAACTTGACCTGAAGCGAATTAATTTGGCATTCGAAAAATTGCCGCTTAGACATTCAGCTAGTACCTTTCAACAACTCCCAAAATTAATCAAATGATGTGAATTAGATCTATTCAAAATTCCATATAGTGGCTGGTTCTTAAGAGTTCGTGACTGTAGACCACAATCTTATCATGTTAATTTAATGACTTGATAATCATCGTAAGCACCCGATGAATAAAAAGCGTGCGCGTACCCCCTGATGCAGTACAAGTTAAATTTTGCGAGTGGATTAGCTTACTAAGTCGAAAGGCATCAGAACATTGGAGTATTGATTATCGTGAGCTTCATCGTATATAAATCTTCAATGAGACCGGTCTCCTAATCGGCGCTGCAAATTCGTCTTGCAGTCGTTTTGTTTGCGCTCATAGCATAAACTTCTTTCGTTCATAGAGGTCTGATTTTCAAATTTTATTTTTTCCTACGGTACGGAGAATCTAACGAGAAAAAACTCAACAAATTAGTTAAGGGTAAAGCATTGCAGATGTCTAGCCGAACGCTCTTACATTGATTTATCATTTCACAGGCGAGTCTTTTGGCATACTCTTTTTGTGTGTTTCTGAAGCTTTTCATGTTTCTAAATTAGTGCGAGGGCAAATTTCAAAAACACAACGCTTATCGCTCAACTGACTTAATGATGTTACAAATACATTTAATTCACAATGCACAATTATAATGATTGTTGAAGGAGAACGAGTGAGGTCTATCGTAGGCCATGAACGAATTAAATCAGATGTTGCTATTGTTGCTCCAACATTGTAATACTTTAGGATTCCATCTGCACAGAGACAACCTTTTTATTTTTGGACATGTTTCATTTCATGTGTGAAGTGAAAAAAAAACTTTAATTTTTACTAAAAAGAAAACAGTTTTCAAAACCACATTTTGCTTAAACACAAAAACTTCAACTTGCCTTCTTTATTTTAATTAACGCCCATTCGTGTTATATATAGCTGATGAAAAAAAGAGCCGCCGCACATCACTTCAAGTGCTTTTGCCAAAATTACCTTCATCTGAGAGTCTCAGTAACAGTAGCCCAGCATCACCAGGTGAATTCAATATAAGTAATGTTTATCGTTTGATTTTGTTTTTGGTAAATTCAATTGTTGTTTACTGCGCTAGTTGGGTACATACATACACTTGATTATATTAATTCGGCGAGAGACACTAAACCTTCCCGTCTCATTACCACGAATAATAGAACATTGTCCCATTGTTAAGGGGACGAATGAATGTCTTTTTGTCAACGGACCATTGTTATGTGACGTATTTTTACTCAAGTGCTTTTGGTAAAGTTTCACCCCCTGAATAAACATCACCACCATCATCATCATCATCAACAACCCACTTTACCTCACGTTTTTGAGTAAATTTATTTAGCTGAGTGGGTTAATTATTATCATTACCAACTAGTGCTTCACCCGTCTTTATTTTGAAGTATAAAGGTCCGTTTACGCTGAAAACTTTAAACTTTGAATTTATTGTAATTGTTGAATATTTTGTCAGTGCTGATAAGTTTATCAGCTGTCAGTTAAATTCATCCGGTTAAATTTATAGAAGCACCGAGGCTAGTTTTTTGTCCGGATAAATTTTGGTGACAGCTGATAAACTTATCAGCGTTGACGGGAATCCACCTAATATTTAGCTTAGTGTTATAGCGTGAAGCAGATATGTTCATTCGATTAGGAAACTGTCTATGTTATCCAATAAATATATTCACATCGCGTAAGGTTTGTGTGAAAGCTCAACTTGACAAAATTAAAATAAATTTCGTCAAGTTGAGTTTTCGCACAATCCCTGCGCGATTTAATTTAACTCAAATCCGTTGGACCTGATGAAAATTTTTTTTCTGAACGAAAGTGAAATATTTACCTGAAAAATATGAACGGCAGTTTATGCGTCATTGCGTAGTATATGTAATATGCTTGTAAGCTTCTGTTTTGACGCGTAGAATGAGTGCCAAAAAGTGTTTATTGTTTTGATAAGGGACCATCCATAAATCCCGTCCTCACTTTTTAAACTTTTTCAGACCACCATCTCCGCACTTTTCCTCTACTTTATAACACGTAAGTCCCACTTCCATCGTACCGCCCCTCAAAGATGACCGGATCAATGTATGAGCCCTTAAACATTGTGTGGAATTTCGTCAAATTGTAACGTTTTTGATTCAAGAAACAGAGCTCGTTTTCTTCCAACATGGAGCTTCAAAGAATTTCCAAAAGCTCCGTAAAGTTAAGAAGAAATCACGCGTGTTTGGGCTTAACATCAGTAGAACACGAGCGATACATCAATATTGACAAGCAATACGTTCAAATTATTTTAAGTCGCGAGCAGCATGAATAAAATCGAGTGTGAATGTGTCCACTCGCTTTTTCTTTCAATTCATTATGTACGTTGACATTATGTACACCATCAAATCAGTTTGATGAATAAACGTGTGTCGTTGTCGTTAATTCTAAATAAATTACTTAATCTAGCAAAGTTGGTAGTGTGAGTTCGTAAGTTTCATTCTTTCTTACATCTATACATCATCATCTGCGACATGACGTTACGAAAATATTACTTCATTTAGTCAAGTAGCGAGTTTCACAGTGCAGAAAATATTTCATTATCATTTCTTTTAATTTGAAATCGTAGGCTACAGTTTCATCAGTAACTTTACAAAAAGTGACATTTACCAGGAAATTTTTTATTAAGCAACACAACTTTTGGCCACGGATTGTGGACATATGTTATCCCTAAAATGAGGAGTCGTTCACATCTTTTTCGGTGTTGTCAGCAGGTTCAAAACAGTATTAACTCGAAAATTAAAAACTTTCATG
>JANTFA010143497.1:0-11937 GCA_026413405.1 Phytosciara flavipes | reverse complement strand
TTCATTCAGTATGCAGAGTATGCATATTGAGTCTCTATGTTAAGCGAATTGGAAATTAGGGAAATTGAAAGTTTAATAAAAAAATGCATAGAAAACTGAATGCCAGAGTCCTGGTCGAATGAGATTTTTAAACTCATATCCTTCGTCTATGTTGTTGGGTCAATGAAAGGGTGAAAAACACTTACATTTTTCCGTCTCGTTTCGCAGGCTCTGCATTCATTTTATCAGATGATTGGTGAAAGAACGTTTTAAAATATTTGTTTCATCAAAACAAATAGTTTAGTTGCCTAGAAAAATAAAGGTTACCAAGCAGCAATGGTTATAGTATAGCAACGAAATGTTTTATTTTTCGATCAATGTAATACTAACCACCCACTTTGTTTACATTGGGTGCAAGTTTTATAATTATGTCACAGCGCTGCTTTGAACATAAATTATTATTCCAAGGCTTCAAGGCTATCGATTTCTACAAACGGAATGACTCCACTCCAACAGCGATGAAATGGTAATTTGATTTCATCTTCGAATACTTGGAGTGTTTCCGAGCGACAGTGTTTCGATACGGCCAGACATGTTAGATACGACAAGTGAATCGGCATAGGGCGCATCCCAAACCAGTGATTTGCCCCTTTCCCAGGCGGTTTATGTTATGCCATCAGGTCGTTTGTGGCCATCACACCGATAAAATCACGTTGAGGGATGCCAAACTTTGGTGCAATATTCCGCCAACTCGCGTGATGGAAATATTTCATCAATTCATCAACTGCTTTACAGCAGAAACATTCGAATGGATGACAAATCATTGATCCAGCATGAAATACAACCCATATACGCATCATATCATTCATTGCTCATATATGTGCAAATTTTTGGGCCTGAAAAAACGTTCAAACAGGCTCCTGACATCTTACTTTCAAAAAGATCGAAACGAGATCGACTTCGTTGGTGAATGTCATATGCGATACAACTCGTTTGACATTGATATAATCCCAACCGAGAGCTGTGACTTCAACATTTCGGAAACTAGAGGTCGTATCTTACATAAGCAAAAAATTGTGAATTTTCACACCCACCCGCCCTCAAATCAGCAAAGTTGTGAAGTCATTCTGAAATGACCCGCCTACCCGAGTGCTTACTTAATATTTGGATGACCCCCTACTCTAATTTTGAACTGATTCACCAGACAATTGCAGAAAAAACCGTTCTGTCTTTGACTCGTTAATCACTCAAGAGTTCATTACCTACATTTTTTAACATTTGTATCACGACCACTCTGAGAATATGAGCTCGTATTGGGACTGTATCAAGTTCAAAGACCTGCTTTTGTGACGTTTCTAATGTAATTCATGCAATTATAAACTTACTGACTTGTAAATTCAAACTTCTAAGTGTGATAAGTCCGAAGCGATGGATGACGCACTTCTTGAGACGAAATACTAAAGCGAAATAGATAAGTCTAAGTGATGAGTCTATCCAGACGGGTCCTCTAAACAGTATGGTTTCATATCAATTAAATAAAGAAAATTTAAGCTAAGAGAGCTCTTTTGCAGTGAGGTTGTGTAAGAATTGCGTCGCATTTCCACCCTGCTTGGCGGTAAGTCCCCGTCACTGTGCTCTTAAGATTTGCCTATCCGCCCGGGAATCAACGGGAACTGAACTCGTTGACAGACGAGGCCGGCTCATCGCTTATCTTTTGAGATGGAACGATGTGCTGGTTAGTAAGCGAGACTCAGGAATATGGCATGTGTGTCACTGCAGTGTGGCGTGATGATTGTGCACAGCCGAGTTGGAGGCTCTGTGGCTCGATTTTTATATTCTCGCAATGCCAAGGTTACTGCCAATCATAGGCTTCGATACCCCCCGCAGTGCTCGACAGCTCGACAGTTTGATAAGGCAACATCTGATTGTATATGAACAGAAGGTGCGAGCTCGGGTCATATTCCAGAAGTACAACTGGCCAGGTGATCTGTTTTTAGGAGAAGAGGAGGTCTTAAAAAGTCTTTCTGAAAGATTTTGATGATGACCGAGCAGTACAAAGGGTCCCACCAGAAATGATCAACCCTAACCGACCTTCTGTCAGAAGCGCAAACTTTCCATTCATTTAATAGACTACTTAATTTTGATGCTTAAACCATTTATTAATATTTTGTCAAATACAATCAAACAGATAAAAGTTAGTCCACAATTCTGTTAGTTTCACATGAGATTCAGTATAAATTGAGATGTTATTGGGCTGAGACTGATGGGTCTATTTAGCTTCTACGTATAATGAATTGCAAAGCATGAAGCGAATCATAGATGAATGACTCCTTGAAGTGAGAAATTTTCAACATCCAGAAATACCTACATCTACAAAGAGAAATTTTAACAAACCGAGCATTCTGCCGCCATTATTTCACGGTAAATTGTCCAATATCAATCCACTAATTCTGTAAACCAACTCTGTGAGGTGGCTAGTAAGCTTCCTTGCCCTTTTACATGTCTGCTTTCATATAATACAAGAATGTGGTGACACAATCAGAGAATTATATTTCAAGAGCAAACGAGGTCGCATGATTCTTGTCTACGTACATGTGTGCAGTACTGATTTAACGCCAAATGAAAAGTGAAGTTGTACACAAACATGTGTTAGTGTTCAATTAATTATTAATGGTGCTCATTCCGTCCTACTATCTCGTTCTGTAACATCAACATAACCTTCTACTTTGTATTAAAGTAAATTTGCTTTTTAAGAAAAACGTTGCTTTACTTTCGCCCACACAATTTCAATGATAAATACAATTGTGCTGGCAATCCAACCATAAACAATGACCATCGGAAATTCAAACTCGTCATTTGTCTGCTCCTTTTTCAAAATGTTACGTGCCAGCAAACGTACTTCTGTTTCGCGAAAATTTTCAACCGACCATTGATTTAGTAATCCCGCACTTTGTGTCCAGTGAATCATTTCATTTAATTTATCAAAAAACACAAATTTCCTCGATATCGGATACACACAAAATGACCTTGTGACCGTTATGCCAGTGTCATAAAATCCTCGTATGTTCAACCGTCTCTGAACTGTTGAAAGCAGATTATAGTCATCCGCACTCATCAAATATGCATTCGATGTATTAAAGTTGAAATATGTCTGACCGTCGGCTGGTGTAATTTTATTGTACCATCCTTCGTAGGTTGAGCGATCACCTACCCTTTCCAGAACTATGTTAATGATTTCTATCGGAGCTACAAGAGCTAACGATGAATTGTAGATATCGGCAAGTGTCTTAATCTGGGGTTGTAGAGCCGGTTTTGTCAGATAGCTTTGAAGTTCAGAAAGGTAGCCATTTACAACAACGAATCCTGCGAATGTTAGTGGTACAATTAGAAACGCTTCAGCACGAGAGAGCCGCTCATATTTTATGTAGCCGTTATCGTTGAACAGAAGGTTTAGAACATCCATCGAACTTTCGAAGAATAAAATTTTGCTTTGCTTGATGTAGCGACAAACACTCAACATCACTACGGTTGCGATTATAGCACCAATGGAATAAGCGAAAAATTCGTTCGTTGTCAATATTGCAAGATAAGCGTAGAACTCGGAATATGGTTCAGCTTCGGGAACAATGATATTTTGTAGCATCATGATAAGCGGCATCGTCGAAAAACTAGCATGTGAACTTGGCGTAAAGAATGTCGGAACGATGTCAATTCCATTCTGGAAATTCTTGATGATGGTTGGCATCATAGTCAGTTTCTTGTATTGCAAATGTCGCATTCATCAATTCAAATGCTGAGAGCCAAAATCGTTCATTGAATGTGCCCAAAATTGGAGCCACTTGGAACTTGTGTCGGTGAAAATTAGAGTCCAGGCTCGGAAAAAGTTCCTCGATCTTTCTTCTACTTGTTACGTTCATCACTTCAAAAGTTCCAAACGAATGAAAAGTGAAAATATTTAGCGAACGTATCATGGGATGATGAACGGTCGCAAAAACATTCACAACCAAATAGTTTCTAAGCCACAGCAGGTGAGCTCGTATATCGTCCATTGAAGTGGTAGCTTGAAAGAATATTCCAATTTTCGTGTTTTTGTTGAAGTATTGAATATTCTGGATTTGTTTCAGTACATTCAAATTGCTATAGAAGTTCGAGCTATCGAGAACCACAATCACGAAAGCATTTTTACTTTGTGTTACGTGCATATTTCCCAGACCCGTCATTCTTCCATTAAAACCCTCTTGAAACTGAACACGCTTCTAGACTGGGATTCATTTCCCACAAAGTTATTGACATCGACCAGTGTTTTTCCCGTTTCGCCCAAGAAGATATTGTGCTCAAACTTGAAGCTGTTGTTTAAATCGGCGATAAGTCTGGCTTCTTCAGCAAAAAGGGTCAGCACACCCGTCAGGAGTGCTTGAAGTTCCATAACTTTCGGATGAAGTTTCACTCCTTACTGCAAAGGCTGTTGTTATACAATGTCGTAGTGAACAACATTGTTGAAAACGTTTAATCACAATCGGAAGTAGTCTGGGCTTTAGGCGTAGTTTCTTCTGTTGAAAATAGTCAGATCACCGAATTGGAAATCAAACCTACGGTTTTGGGGCTGTTTTTCGCTTGGCTTCTAATCAAACATTAAAAGAAAGTGCGACTGTTACTAAACTCGCTAATAAAATAAACTTTTTCCCTTGCTGAGAACCACTAACAAACTGACCTGACTAAAGTAAAATCTGTTTAATCGAATGACAAACATGTAAGGTATACGTAGCCACGTGTACACTTCCACTGCAGCTATGTAATTTGACTTATGTTTCGATTAAACATCACAAGGACGCATATAAATGTAAATGAAGGTGACTTCGAGGTTGACACACGTGTACAAGATTCTCATTTTCGATATGTATTTATGACGTTCATGCAAGGTTCTACCTAGGACCGATGTTAACCGGTCGAAAAAGTGTCGGCAGCGTGCGCCGGTTCAAAATTGCCTAGCGGCGGCGTAATCACTTCATTTGTTTTCAATGTAACACATCATTAGTTGTTGGAAAAGTAAATTTTGAACTTTTTAAAAGCGATACCGTTGAGTTGGAGTACCTGTGCTCTTTGAAATATGAAGATTCCAGAACTGGATGAAGAATGGTATCAAAATGGACTAGTTATCGTTCCAACTTCCAGCTAATATTTTTCCAATTTTATGGGACCCATACTTACGTGCAGCAGGAGCTAACATTTCATTGTCCGCAATGCACCTTTCCAGTGTATAAATATTAGAAATTAAGAAAGTAGTTAAAACGACAACAAAATTTATATTTGACACAAACATTTGAATTTAAAAGTTATTTTACACTCAAATAAATGATTTCTTCATTTTCCCTCGTCGTCATACTTTTACTATCAATGAACGCAAAGCGACGACTCATAGCTGAACGGTCCCAGGTTCAAATCGCGGTTGGGCAAGATGACTTTTCCTTCATTCGTAGAGATTTTTGAAGAAGACAGTGTCACAAGTGATGATCACAATAACATTCAGAGAGTTCATGCCGAAGATGGCCTCAAATTCAAAAATTACAAAGTGAGAATGTAAACTGAAAATCAACTCAGTCATTCGGGATATCCGCGCAAGATTCAATGAACATTTTTCCTTTTCTTGTCTTGAGAGAAAACGTTTTTAAATGGAAAACGTTGCTTTACTTTCGCCCACACAATTTCAATGATAAATACAACTGTGCTGGCAATCCAACCATAAAAAATTACCACCGGAAATTCAAACTGATCATCTGGCTGTTCCCTTTTCAATCTGTTGAGTGTCAGCAAACGTTTTTGCGTTTCGCGGAAATTTTCGCTCAACCATCGTTTTAGCAATCCAGAGCTGTGTGTCCAATGAATCATTTCATTTAACTTATCAAAAAACACAAATTCTCTTTTCACAGGATAAACAATAAATGATCTTTTGACTGTTATGCCAGTGTCGTAAAATCCTCTTCTGTTCAACCGCCTCTGAACTGTTGAAAGCAGATTATAATCATCCTCACTCATCAAATATGAATTCGATGTATTGAAGTTGAAATAAAGACCCATCAGTCTTTGATTGTCAACGGCAGTAATTTTGTTCGTCCATCCATCGTACGTTGATCGATAGGCTACTCTTTTGAGAACTGCGTCAACATATTCTGGTGGAGCTGCAATAGCTAACGGTGAATTATAAATATCGGCAATCGTTCGAAGCTGAGACTGTAGAGCCGGTTTTGTTAAATAGCTTTGCAGATTTGAAAGGTATCCATTCACAACAACAAATCCTGCGAATGTTAGTGGTACAATTAAAAACGCTTCAGCACGAGACAGTCGCCCATATTTTATGTAGCCGTTGTCGTTGAAGAGAAGGTTCAGAACATCCTTCGAACTTTGAAAGAATAAAATTTGGCTTTGCTTAATGTAGCGACAAACACTTAACATCAGTACGGTTGCGACTACAGCACCGATGGAATAAGCGAAAAATTCGTTCGTCGTCATTATTGAAAGATAAGCATAGAATCCGGAATATGGTTCAGCTTCGGGAACAATAATATTATGTTGCATCATGAGAAGTGGGATCATCGGAAAACTAGAATGTGAATCTTGCGTACAGAGTGTGGGAACGATGGTAATTCCATTCTGGAAATACTTTATGATGGTTGCATCATAACCAGTTTCTTGTATCGCAAATGTCGCATTCAACAACTCAAATGCTGAGAGCCAAAATCTTTGGTTGAACATGCTTATGAATGGAGCCACTTGGAATTTGTGTCGGTGAAAATTTGAGTCGAGGCTTGGGAAAATCTCATCGCATGTGTTTCTAATCGTTACGTTCATCACTTCAAAATTTCCAAACGAATGAAATGTGAAAATATTCAGCGAACGTATCTTGCGATCGTAAGCCGTCGCAAATGCATTCACAACCAAATGCTTTCTAAACCACCGAAGGTGAGCTCGTGCATCGTCCGTTGAGGTGGTAACTTGAAAAAATATTCCAATTTTCATGTTTCTGTTGGAACTTTGAAGATTCTTGATATGCTTCAGTATATTCAAATTCCTATCGAAGGTCGAATTTTCAAAAACAGCAATCATAAAAGTGTTTTTACTTTGTGTTACGTGCAGTGTTTCTAGGCCCGTGAGGCTTCCATTGTTGAAAATGAAAACGCTTCTGGGCGGGGATTCATGTTTCACGAAATTATTGACATCGATCAATGTTTCGCCCGTTTCGCCCAAGAAGATATTGTGGTCAAACTTGAAGCAGGTGTTCAAATCGTCAATGAGTCTGGTTTGCTCAGCAAAAAGGGTCAGCACACCCGTCAGGAGTGCTTGAAGTTTCATAGTATTTGGATGAAGTTTCTTTTGCTGACTGTTACATGTTGTTGTCACACGATTTCGTAGTGAACAAAAATGTTGCAAATGTATAATTATAATCGGAAGTAGCCTGGCATTAGATTTAGCTTTTTCTATTGAACATAGTCAGGTCGTCAAATACAATGAAAGTGTAGAACAGGTACGGCCAAATCCTACACCCGGAGGACATGGAAGTTTTGTAAACGCACTCATTTTAATATTATTTTGACACATTTTGTATAAGCATGTTCAAGATTCATTGGCCGAATTATAAAACGAATGAACGATTTTTTGGGGTGTTCATAAAATGAACTAAATATCTTGATAAAGTGTGCGATGAACTGGACACGTGTTTCGGAATTTCATATATATCGGTACCAAACCAACCTGACTGAAGTATTTGTTTAATCGATTGACAAACATGTAAGCTAGGTAGCTTCAAGTACACTTCCACTGCAGCTAGAAATTTAACTCATGTTTTAATTACACGTCATGAAATTACACAATGGAACATAATAAGTGTAAATCAAGGTGACTTCGAAGCTGACACACGTCGCACGTGTTCAAGATTATCATTTTCCATATTTATGTGTTATGATGATGTTAGTGTTAGGTTCTACCTACTACAGGTAGAAAATGTTTAGGGTCGGGTTTAGAGTTGAGACTTTTCCAGAAATGTATCATCCAGTCCATGTACTCCAAATTAACTTCGACATCAAATAGATCATCTCAAATAGGTCATCATCTCAGTGATTGTAAACACTGTAAGGAGGGAGAGATGTCTACTCAACATAAAAGTAAATACACAGTCGAAGCCGGAATGATTCTGATTTATTCATAGAATATGCAATGCTTATATAGGCCTAGGCATAGGCTAATCGATGCCACTCAATTCGTTGGCATACTGTGATCACCACAATACAAAAACAATGAGGACACAACTAAACTTTACTCTACAACTCCATCCCCTATCACGTAATCACCACACAGAAAAGAAACCGTGTCCTTCATTAATAAATCATTACAATTATACGAAATGAAGTCTCATTAATCTCATCTGATATGGTCAGGTCAGCCACTCTCACCTCTCGGTAACTTACTTTAAAGCATCGGTAGTCACAAATCATTCAACGATAACCGGATCAGCTAGATAAATATTTCGTCTCAGTGATTTTCTCCGCGAATCCAAGTTCTTATTGTGGCATTCTGGTTCAGACAGGAAGAACATCGACGGTGCTACTTCTCTCTTTCTCCATAATAAATACTAAAAATTACAAAAACTTTTGATTTACAAATGAATTATATTTCAAACAAACATTTACAATTCAAAACCTCTTTTCTTTCGTAACATTTTTTTTCATAAAGAACATTCCCAAACTGAAATCTCCGGTAATAATTGAGTGAATTCGCGAAAAGTTCAAGCTATCACTGATCCTAACGAGTAAGAGCTCAAACGAATCCGTGTTTCATCTTGTGAAACTTGTGGATTATCTTTTCCTTGAAACACAGAGGAGACAGGTAGCAGGAAGCTTCGCGCCGGGAGTTTTGCAGCTGGCATTCGAGCACTCGCTCTACACATGCTACCAACGTCATAGAAAAAATAGAGTTGATTTTTCCCAGAATACAGACAAAATTCTCCTTAGAAAACAATACAAATTCACAAAGACGAAAGTGCCCTGCTCTTAGCATTCCAAATGGAGGACTCTTCGATGAAAAACAGTATGAATGCGGTTTTAGGTGCCTGGCCAAACCAAAAACAAACGTGAGGAATGGATAAAAATTATAGGTGGAATTTATTTTTACCACTCCTTCAAAAGAAAAATTTCTAGGGATTTTTTTAGGAGACAATGTCACAGTGATGAACACAATAAATCAAGAAAAAAGCCTAACATTCTAAAAGAGTTCATGCCAATTAAAAGACTGAGTCGTGCATAATGACCCTCATAAAGTCATTTATGAGTGAGTTTTGCTAGATATTATTACATGAAAACCGAAAAAGAAATCAATTCTGTCATTCGGGATATGCACGCAAGATTCAATGAAAGTTTTTCATTTTCTTGTCTTGTGAAACAAGTTTTTAAATGAAAAACGTGGTCTAGCCTTTGCGTACACAATTTCAATGATAAATACAATTGTGCTGACAATCCAACCATAGAATATGACCATCGGAAATTCAAACTCGTCATCAGTCTGTTCCTTTCTCAATCGGTCGAGGTTGTTAGCTAGCAAACGTTTTTCTGTTCTGTAATAAATTTCGCTCCACCATCGATTTAGTAATCCCGAACTGTGTGTCCAGTGAATCATTTCATTTAATTTATCGAGAAACAAAAATGATCTTGATATCGGAAAGACACACAATGACCTTGTGACCGTTACGCCAGTGTCATGAAACCCTCGTATTTTCAGCCGTCTTTGAACTGTGAACAGCATATCATAGTCATACTTACTCATCACATACGACGAAGATAAATTAAACTTGAAATAGAGACCCAGCAATCTCTGACTGTCAATTGCGGTAATTTTTTTGGTCCACCCTTCGTAGGTTGAGTGGTCAGCTACCTTTTTGAGAATTGCATTAATCGATTCTGGTGTAGCTGCTATAGGTAAAGGTGAATTATAAATATCGGCAACTGTCCTAACCTGAGGCTGTAGAGCCGGTTTTGTCAAATAGCTTTGCAAATTCGATAGGTAGCCATTCACAACTATAAATCCTGCGAATGTCAGAGGTCCAATTAGAAACACTTCAGCACGAGACAGTCGGCCATATTTTATGTAGCCGTTATCGTTGAACAGAAGGTTTAGAACATCCATCGAACTTTGAAACAATACAAATTCGCTTTGCTTGATGTAGCGACAAATACTTAACATCACTACGGTCAATACTATTGCACCAATTGAATAAGCAAAAAATTCGTTCGTCGTCAATATCGTAAGATAAGCGTAGAATCCGGAATACGTCTCAGCTTCGGGAACAATGATATTATGTTGTAGCATGAGGAGTGGGATCGTCATGAAACTAGAATGTGAACTTGGCGTGTAGAATACGGGAACGATGTCAATTCCATTTGCGATATACTCTCTGATGGATCTGTATTCAGCTTCTCGTATCGTAAATGTCGCATTCATCAATTTAAATGCTGAGAGCCAAAACCGTTCGAAGAAGATGTTGGGAAATGGAGCTACGTAGAATTTGTGTTGATGAAAGTTAGCGTCGAGGCTCGGGAAAAGCTCCTCGCACTTGTGTCTACCCGTTACGTTCATCATTTCAGAACTTCCAAACGAATGAACAGTGAAAATATTCAAAGAACGCATCGTGTGTTGGTGAATCGTCGCAAATACATTCACAACATTCTGGTCTCTGAACCACAGCAGATGAGCTCGTATATCGTCCATTGAGCTGATAGCCTGGAAGAATATTCCAATTTTCGTGTTTCTGACGTTGTATTGAATATTCTCGATCTGTTTTAGTATATTCAAATTCCGACCGAAGGTCGAACTTTCGAGAACAACAATCACGAAAGTATTTTTACTTTTTGTCATCATTTTTAGGCCAGTGACACTTTTATTTTCACTCTTGAAAGTGAAAACGCTTCTAGGCTGGAATTCATCCTTCACGAAATTATTGGCATTGATGAAGGTTTTGCCCGTTTCGACCAAGAAGAGGTTGTGATCAAACTTGAAGCAGTGGTTTAAGTCGTCGATAAGTCTCGCTTGCTCAGTAAAAAGGGTCAGAACACCCATCAGCAGTGCTTGAAATTCCATAGTTATTGCATGGCGTTTCAATTCTTACTGAATGTTGTTGTCATACAATCTCGTAGTGAACAACAATGTTGAAAATTTATAATTACAGTCTGGCAATAAATTGAGCTATTTTTATCGAACATAGTCAGGTCGTCAAATTATAAATCAAACCAACAGTTTTGGAGCCGTTTTTCATATACCTAGCGCGAACATTAACATATTACTGACCTAACCCTACGCAATCCTAATGCGACCGCATATCTAGTACATCAAAGTTGTATGAAACATATCCGTATAAATCACAGAGCGCAACCTAAAAGCCTCATAGCTGGTTTAGTCCAGTCAAAGGTCTCGATTCCATTTTTTCAACGTAGCATTGCAAAGAAGCAATTCGAAAATTTTTCTTTCAAATGAAACTAAACGACCCTCCTGCCACCCTCTGCTTAGTGAAAGCAACCGGTAATTGGAAACCGGTAAAAAAGCGGTAATGACCATTACCGATTACCGGTAAATGAAATTTTGCTTTACCGGTTTTACCGTAGGGCATTGCCTCTGTGTAAATGATTGAAATTTAACGACTTTGACTTAAAAAATCACGTGAGATTACATTTTTATGATAGTTTCGTGCAGTGGCGGATTACCATTTGGGCAATTCGGGACTTTGCCCAGGGCGCTGGAGATTTGGGATGATTCATTAGAGTCCCCTTATAGAGGACATGGATTCCAAATTTTCGCCTGGGGCGCTTCACGTCTGCTCCATTCACTATGAACCATATGCTAAAAGACTGTAAAACAATACTCGAATCGGAGTCGTGGTTTACCAGGAAAGGTTCTAGATATTGGTTTTCTACTCATATA
>JANTFA010143486.1:0-11938 GCA_026413405.1 Phytosciara flavipes | reverse complement strand
AAGACAATATAAATATAAATCTCACTTAACAGCAACAAAACATCGTTAGAGTAATGATTTTACGTTGAAGAGGTCTGCTATTTGGAATAAAGAATCCCTATGAGGCCATCCACAATGGACGTGTGAATATTTTTTGTAGACTTTTTCTCTTCCTTCTCTTCACTTTGTGCCATCCGCACATATTTCTACTATTGAAAACAAAAGGTCAGTTGATATTCCCAACGTTATTCTCCCCCGGCTGGGAAGAGGACGTTTTTTATGAATGATTCCTAAGAGCATTTTCAGCGTAACAACTTTTGCTTCAAAATGTTTACTAATAATAACGGATGAGTGTGAGACAAAGAGAGGAGGCAATGGTCCAATATTCGCAAGCAAATTTGTATTTACAGTCAGTTTAAATTACAAAGTGGCACAATTTCGTTTAAAAAAAGTTCTCACATCTTTTTAGACCCACAAATTCTGACATTTTCGCCACAGATTTATGAAAAGTAGAGAGTAACTTCGAAAAGCGTAAAATTTGAAACAAACTTGAAATTGAAGAGAACATTGGAATTTTGTCTCTTCCATTTTGATTATGTGAGTCTGTGCGAGGTATTCTTTTGAAAAACAGCCTACCGAAATCGAACGCACTATTTTTTGGACTTTCTGATTGGTGCCTAGAAAGGTACTCAGGCCATAATAATTACTGGAAAAGTCGAAAGCGAATTAAAACAAAAAATAATTCCAATTGAACGAATTCTGAACGTACTGAATTCTGGTCTTACTTCAACCGACGAAAACACCGACGTTTGTAACTGAAAAACTGCCACGAAATCAATTACATTAGTTGACACTTCGGCTTTAGCAGTTACAAGTTCAAAAACCTAGGGGTTCAGTTTTTCGTCCTTATTCTAAATCACCTAAGAAATAGTTTTCACAACGTCAGAATCGAGAGCAATGTTCCTTTGAAGGTAAATGGGAATTACACTAGTGTGAGCGAGAGAAAACGACATAACCACCGATCCTGGCGTCGTAGAAACCATTTCTTTAGTGATTTGGAATCAGGACTAGAAACTACCTATGTCCAACTCGTAACTGCTACGTTGAAGGCTCACACCATTTTTCACGTAATGCTTCACTGCTATCGTCCCGAGTAAGCTTAAGTACCTATATAAAGAGATTGTAAAGCCGCACATACGGAAAATGACACACTAAAAACTTTTCGATTTCATTGGTCGATTTTCTTTGGTCTTGTAGATTTTCAACCTAAATGGTCGTGCCTTGATCTCACAACAAAAAACTCACCAAATAAAAACTTTTTTCTCTTGAATTTTCGGTCCGTTTTAAATTTCGCGCCTTTTTAAAGTATAACCTTCTAGTCTTTGTAAGTCGGTGGCAAGAAATGTTAACGAAACAATGTCAACAAGACCATAGAATTTAAGAGCCGTCAAATGTGTAGGTAAAAAAGTTGGAGATGAAAATTGTGCTTACTCCTTGAAATTCTTCTCTGTAGTAGGTAGTTATGTCAGCCCGAACAAAACTTGTTAGTTTTTGTCAGTGATTTCTGATACCATTTCAGTAAAATGATTTCACTTTATCTGGCGACATAATACAACTCCATTCCATTGTAGTGCACTGATGATGTCGAACAGGAAATTCAAAAACTTCATCTGTTCGTCAACTGTTATACACATGAACAACGCCAAAATTTCACGATGAGCTCAGGTTATCGGTTCCTTATTTAGTAAAATGTTCTGTAAAACTAAAGAAGTACAAGATTTACTGTCGAACACTAAGCGAAATTTTTAACAAAAGGAGTAACAGATTCGCCGTTTGATAGCAGTCGTTTGTTGTGTGTTAAAAGATTATGTAAATGGGAAAGGTGCACGATGATATAATGAAACGAAGCCAACATTTCCATTGCAAGAATTGTATTGGAATGGAATTTAATGAATTTGGTTTCAATACATCGAAAAGTATGAACGACTTTATTCGATCTGCATTAGTAAGACAACAGAAAGTGAATGGACGGATTTCGTATAAATAATAAAATCTACAGATGGTGAATACCATGACAGTTCTTGCGATGAACAAAACTGGGTCTTGAAATAGCTTCAAATCGGTGAGAGTTTTCTTAACTTCATCAAATTTCGAGATAATTTAGTTTAAAGATTTTTAGCCACTGTGCGTGCAAGGTTATGTTATTCACCAGATGTTATGAACTGTGGAAAATGTACACCTACCATCTTTAACCTTCCGTATTCTCTTCTAATTTATTACACTTTGACTTCTACGTTTAGTGAGACTACAGTGAAGAAGATAGACAGATAGGAAGTCCATAAATTACGAGGTTTAAAAAAAACTAGACAAAATCGTGTCAGACATATTTATTCGACAGGTGTCGCATGTCAACTTTTACATCGGTATTTTGCCAAATTTACCTTTTCTACTTCGCTGACGATCCGGTCTACTTTACGGATGATTTAATCTATTTCATCAACAATTTGCTCAAATAGCAGATGAATCTATTTCCTAGTTGATTTACCTTCAATCCGATCAAAGTGAAATGGTGAAAGAAAATCTCATTTGCACATCTAGTAACGGTGGAATGGATTTTCATTACCAGCACCATAGCACCATGGCTGTGAAAATATTTTCTTTTATCATAGTTCGTGTGTACGAGTTGTGTACATAACACATTTACGTGAGACTATTTGCCTTCGTCTTGGATCAACAAAATTCATCCGTAAACTCGACTCTTCCGCTTTCCATTCCTTCACTTTTATTCCCTTCGTATTCACCGACTTTCAAAACGACATAAAGTCAACATAACAAGGAACCGTCTACCTATGATAGTTATGACATCGAGTGGAATAGTTGTTTGTTTACCGAAGGGGTGAATACAACGTTTTTCATGCTAACAAGTGGCAAAACGAGGATTTTGCTATTACCTTTGATCACAATGACTCTGCTGCAAGTCGTCAAGAACTCAATATTACCATCGCAAATTCGGGGTCGAAACACGAGCGTTGCCACCGTATGCATGGAAATAACTTTATTGAGCACTAGATATGTCGCAGGCCAAGTGTGACAATGCACAACATGTGTCTATTGAAGCACTTTGCATCGTACTTTCATACAACGTTTCATCGAAGCATTTAAAGTGAGAAGATTTAGTAAATTAGGGGTCATTCACAAAAATTACGTACGTCTAAAATCACGAATTTCGGACCGCCCATCCCCCCTCGCATTTATGCATGCGTAATTTGTGAAATGATGATGAATTGCATAAAATTGAGTTCTGTGGCCATCGTGTAACGTCTTCTTAGGTCATCTCAACTAAGTCCTAATATTTTTCTTACCTTTCATAATATTTGAGTTTTGCTCCTTGCACGAGCCGGCATGAGCAACAGAAAGTTACAAATGTCTACTGCAATTCTCATCCGATTGATTGCCGAGCTTTCTACAAGGTGTTTGAGAAAATTCCACATTATCTGATTTGGGGACCTGTACCTAATGACCATTACCTGTCGCATAAGTAATATTTAGAGGCAGATAATATCACAGTAAGCTACATGTTTCTCTTGTAAGTATGGCTTCTTTTGGTTGTATGAGTTAAAGCGTACAGTCTTCAACAGTTGCTATTATTACTACAACTTCCAAATGTGACACCTGTCAAAATAGTGTTCACGCTAGGAGCAGTGCTATCTATTTGAACATCTAAAATTAAGGGGCGTCCATGACATGCATCTTCTTCTTAGGTTTTTGTACCAAATTTCTCAATAGACATTCATATTCCTACCTCTACATTTACCATGAAACATGGTAATTTCTTGAAAAAAGTTATTTGCAACTACGCAGATAAGACCTAAAATTGTAAGTCACGTAATTAAGACAAATCGGTGAAATCGTTCTTTGTTAAGAGCGTGAAAGTTCAGTTGTACGTCTTATTTGAAACACTTCACGAAATAAATGAACTATGAACAATTACGCGAAAAGAAATTGGACAACTTTGGCTTCACGCTACCGAATATAGCACATTGCCAGTTGGATGACATTTTTGTTTATTTGAAAGCCGTAGACCCAATTTGTGGAGTGCTAGAGACAATGAGATGGAAAACATAAGGAGAACTCGTACGAGTATAACGTGTGAATGGTTGTTCATAAAAGACATACGTCTCAAAACTACTTAGTTACACTGAAGCCTTAAACCATTTTTTTTTTAAATTGCTGATATGAGAGCAATTTCGAAAGTCTCGTACCTCCGTACGAAGACTAATTTGAAAATTAAACTCTGAAAAAATTTACCAAAATCAGGTAAAATATTTTCGAAATACGGGCCAAATACATTAAATACAAAGATGGCTGCTGGCGTCCATTTTTCAGAGGTAACCGAAAACAGTTCTACCGCTTCACTCCCTTTAAAGCAAAAGAAGTTTACGAAAATCGGATGAAATTCACAAATTACACACGCTCAAAATTACGATTTTCAGATAAAAACTCTACTTTCACTCGTAAAGCTCGAAATTACTTCTGACCTGTTTCGATTTGAGACTAATTCAATCAATTGTAATCTGATCCGAATTTACCTGAAACTTTAATTTAGTGATCATGTCAGACCTGACCTAAAACCTGCTGAGGAAAATTTCAGGTATACCAGAGATCTGACCTGAAAGTTTTCAGGAATTCAGGTTCAGGTCAGGCCAGGCTTGATTCCACATAAATTGCAAAAATTGACCTGAATTTTCAGGTCAAACGATTTTCTTTACCGCATTCGACAGCGGTCGGCTTGCCCGGTTTTTTTTTGCTCATCTTCGAACTTAAACTTACAAATCGAGGAAAAAAAGTCCAATCAAGATTGCTTTCGTTTTACTCAAGTTCATGTTTACAGAAACATTTTTATTGCTGATTCGGCACCTAGGGGTGACCACAGACGGTTTCCCCTTACTAGAGGATTCGAATTCGACGTCTGTTTTGAACGGAAGAGTGAAGACTTTAGACCGCCGTACTTCCTGCTGATCGAAAAATCTATTAATCTAATCGAACATTCAGCAACAAACAACATCCATGCACGGCCAACACGTGCTTTTGTGAACTTAATTATAGCTTTCCACAAAGTGGATCTACTTACTTCATTAATGAAATATATGGGGCCAACGACATTATTTTAGCAATCATCACAAAATAAACAAAGACGTCATCAGACATGGGCATCATTGGTAGCGTTTGAGAAAATGCCGTGTCCGAAAAAGCTAAATTTGTCTATGACCATCCAAATAATTCAACGAATTTAGCATACCATTCCGGTTTATCAAAAAAAAAAAAAAACTTACAAAACACGAAAAAAAAACTTCTTTTTTTCTATCTCAAATTAAAAGGCTTTGATCATAAAACCCATTAATGCTCCATAGTTCAGTAACTATTGATTTTGACTGTCCAATGATTCCATAGATAAAACACACACCTCGTCTTTGGATACCAAACTTTAGTTTGTAAAGTGTTTTTGCTTGGCAGAGTCTACGGGTAAAATATGAATGTTAACACTGGTACACATAAGCAAGTCAAAATCATCGAAGTTAGTTGAAGCGAAAGTGTACGTATGTACAGACGTCTTGTAAAAAAATCGTTTTTTTTATATTCTGCATTTACAAGAGTTAGTTTTCGTTTTTTTTATTTTGTTTTGTGTTAAAACTCATTTCTGTGCAGTGCTGAGTTCAACAAGTGAAAGTACGTTTACGAAGCAATTTTCTTTTGTATCTCTCTCTTCTTTTATGATAAAATATGTTGCAAAATATGAAATTCAAATGCTAATCAAAGTGCTCTCCGACTGATTTTCCAATCAATCGATGTTGCTAACGATGAAGTGCAATTGGATATTTCTTTGAACATGACCCAGATCTAATATGCGTTGTTTGTGTAATCTCTACTGATAAAATCTTACGTTAGCAAAGTTATACAACGAAATACAATAGCAACGTTTTACACAAGCGCGGTAATCGCGCAGAGAAAGCAAAACTATCGAAGAAATTACTGAGGTATGCAATTACGTTGAGAGAAGAATTCTTCGAACTGGAGTGTATCGAGACTGTGTGAAATGGTTAGCTTAATTCAACAGTGTTTTTATTCCTTTCTGTTTGATGGTTTTTTCTTCTATAATCAAGGTTGTGTAAAATTCTACACACTCACATGATTCTAAACTTAAACTTTGGTTTATTAAAATCCGAAATGGCTGTCCTTATGCACATTCCATAGTAGCGTCGGAAACGGATAGAATGGAACACCAAATTATTAAAGGAAACGAAATTCTGCTTTGACGACTAGCTTGCTAAGATTGTTTCTTAAGCAATACAAAGCCTAATCTGTTTACTTCCTTAGAAATCCAAAAGATAATTTGAGTTTCCATTCTTTCCGTTCCCACGCTACTATAAAATGATTTGGTGCGTTGAGTCGTTCGCTGCAATAAACGTTCAGAAGATCGGGTAAACAAGATGATATTTCATGATCCATCTGTTACGGAGTTGCTATAAAATGCATGTGAAATGAGAATCTAGGGGTGATTCGGCCTGATACAGCCATCATCGATATAAGAATAACCTAGATATGCAATATCAAACAGCAGCTTGAAAATAAATCTTCTTGGATGTGCGTGTGATATCCATGTTCAGATACAACGACGCCGTCGTCCTAAAGTAGGCGCGAAATTCAAACTTATTCTGTTTGTATGAAAGGTACGTCGTGTTGAGTTTGCAAAACATCACACGACAATCGTTCCAATTTTGTGTAGTTATGTGCGTGATATGTTCAAACAATTGAAGTAAAAGATTTGAAAATAATATTTTGAAAATGCTTTGATCGAATGCAACTTAACATCGTAGTGGTCTACTCGTTCGCTTTCCACTAAACGTTTGAAGTTGCCAGTGTGTGAGTTCGATTCCCAACTGTGTCCGAAAAAACCGATTGTCAGACGTGTATATCAAACACAGCCGATTGAATTGGTTCGAGTCTGTGGTAGTTGTTGAAAAAGCTTTCACAAAGCTGGTTCCTATGTACATAGATGGCCCTCAACATCGATGTGACTTAGGTTTGTACCACTAGGACAGTAAAAACTTTCGAGATTGAAAGGATCTCAAAAAAGGTGGAACCACAATCAGCGAAACTAGTAAATAATGATCTAGCCTTTGACCCATCGAAGGGTTGTAACGGCAGATTATTATTATTATTTGATCGAAAGAAGTAATAGATCCCATGAAAATATTGAAAGTATGATCAAAAAGAAGACATGTGTTGTGGAATGTCTATGTATACGTGCCGTTTGCGAAAAATTTACGGTTCTGGGTTCATCGAAACTTCATTATGATTACATACGGTGCCACCAGCTGCATCAAATGCACCGCTCACATAAGCATTCAGGTCAAACTTTCGAAGGAACGAATTTTTTTGTTTATAGTTTCACAGACATTCGATACACTCAAATATATCATGATCGACATTTGATGAAACAATTTGAATCAAAGTGGAAATATGACACTCGGACACATATTCCGATTTATATGCAGAAAGACAACGTCCTGCCACTTTAAAGAATTTTGAAATTATGTTCGCGTAAGCACTTCGAGCACATACAGTGTTTGCGAAATATATAGCTGACTATCTGCATTCCACATGCGAAATTATTTCACTATAATAATGTCTCGTGCAATACGTTACAAGAACATCGTGTTTTATTCCCAGTCAGGGCATTTATCACGTTTAGATATGATTTTTATGTTGAGATTTGGAATGAGTGGAACTCTGTGAACGTGTGTGTTACCGTTACGTTCAGTTATAGCGTTAACTTTGCGACATAAGTCAATAGGGAAATGGGAAAATATTAAAATCGTAAAACATCAGAAATGGTATGGCTTATATGTACGAAAGAGGACTGAAACTTGGCGAATTATTTTTCCAGAAGCGCAGGCAATATTTCATCGAACAAATTTATTGCTATACCACTTTGAATTGGATAAAGCGAAACGTTAACGATATTTGATATAGAAATGCAATTGCGTTCGGATATTTTATTTGCATAGCTCTTCTTTTGTTGAAACGATTTTTTTTTGGAAAATATAAAAGTTCTTCCATTCCTCAAAATATACATTTTACGTGGGTAGGAATGGCTCAGGCAATATCGTTAATGATGTTATGATGAACGATGCCATTCAATAAGTAACGAGTATCATTTCAATTCCATCATTCATACAATTAAAATAGTGGGTTTCTATCGAGGGGGTACTCGCTTCTGTAAATCAAACTAGTGTCTTTTATTGTAAGTGATGGAAAGGCGATTTTCTCAGGACTGGTCGTAAGCTTGTCTCAACGAGACGGGGACAAGTTTTACGAATAGTCTTGAGAAACTCCAATTTTCATCAGTAGTTACGAACAATACTCATGAAATTCCATTTGCCGCCTGGTGCACAAATTTTAATGTTAAGGACTTTCTAACCTAGTTCTCTTGACGAATTGTGATCCTCAGACGCAAAAGAGTTAGTTCTTGTCACTAGACTTGAAATTGTATATTCAAAGCGAATTCGTATGAACGAAGAATTGTGTATAATTTCTATTTATGATTAATGGTTCGAAAACAGGGAGTGGTCAAACAGGTCTGAGTAAGACATTGTTTGTCTGTACCTAAAATTCTTTGTTCTTTATCTATTTAGAAGAATGCTGAATGAAAATGTTATAAGAAGGAGGAACTAAGTCAGTTAGTATTGTCGGCATATTGGATCAGGCACATAACCGATCATTTTCGGTTCTATTTGAATTTTTGACTTCTGACATGTGAAAAAATAAGTGAAAAATTCATAAGAACCAGAAAAGATCGCAGCAGACGCGGCGACAGTATGCTCAACTTGCGTCACGGCGCTTACACTAACGTGGCGCCATGATAGCCTGCACGACTCACAGCTTTAAAAAGTTCGCCTCAAAAGTAACGTAGATGCCTTATACAATTCGAACTCCATTTGGCTTTCAGATGAAAAAAAAATCACGAAAGTCGAGTGAGGTTTACTCAATTTATACGCAGAAAACACTTAGAGCCGAGTAAGGGCTCAGTCTAACGGCCTACTTCAATTTCGTTTAATCAACATTCTATTCGCACTTCATTTGCCGTTCAAATAAAACCAAAATCACGAAGTTGACTCGAATTGTTTGCAAAAAAAAACACTTAGGGCCCTACTTAACCTCACTCTTAGGCCACTAGTCGACGATCCACTGACCCGATTTCAATGCATCTCTATGATTTGCAGCTACATTTACACTTCCAACGTGCATTTTCCGCAGATACTTTCAAGATCCGGCATGGACCGCCCGAAAATGCCCATCTTCCAACTCGACCTCATAATTTTGACTGCCTTGCGAACAAACAGAATTGTTGAAATCGGATTTGATTTACTCAAGCTGCCATTGATGATGTGATGGACGAGCAGACGGAACATCCCCAAATGCTATGTTCTTTTCGTCTGGCTCGAATTCCAATTGTTAAAAAACGGTATGTTAAACCTAATAGCCCTCTGTACTCCGTGTACTCGAAATTCCGTGCTCGTGCAGATACCTAATATACAAGTCGCTCTGATTCGAAAATTCCATGAGCTTTTTTAAACTCAACCTTTTCTTACTGACTATCCCCCTATTTTTTTTAACTAATCCATTTCATAAGTAGTTTGGTCGAAAAGATATTCTGTAATAGTGATCAACTCAATAACCGCCATTCGCGTATATTCGCAGTTCAATTGAAAAGCTAAAATTGAAAATTTCCATCTTACATGCAAAAATTTTACCTATTCTACGCAACGTTGTCGATCAAATCGCAATCTATGAAGAGTTATTGAACCACTTTCCGCACATAAAAGAATGATTGGAATTAGTTTCCAATCAACTGAGATAATGAGTTGTTCGATCAGAAGTAGCATGTATAGAAATTGACTAGCAAACAGATGCGAACTCAACAAGTTAAAATACAAATTGGAAAATTGTGCGGCTTTTGTGGCCCTGCCAACATATCACGCAAGTTCCATGTTCCATATTTACAATTTACAGTGAAACTCATTGATTTCGCGATTTTGTTGGGGTAATTCGGAAAGAATAGTTTCTTCACCTGTCACCTACATCTATCACTTCCTTTGATCAAAGATTTCTCGAAGTATTTATTTCAAATCTGTTACCTAAATTGTTTTTGAGCACAAATTTTGCTCTCGGAAACTCGGAAGTCGAAAAACCGATACACAAGTTCAAATCTTCAAACTCTCAGTTTAGTGTCATGTGCGTACATCTAGTACACTTCATGAATATCATAAGGAAATCACTTTCTTATTCTTGAAGAGAACAGAAAGGGTAACACGCCAATTGACAACTGGTTTTAAATCAACTGCTCCATATCTTGTATGCGAAAATTCAGTAGCGTCGAAAATCATTGATCAAAAGTTGCATCCTCTGGTCAGAGCGTCTGGAATCTCATGCAAACATAGCCTTCCAGAACAGGTAAATTCATTTAATTCTCATTTGATTTAAAGGTCAACAATGTCGGGTAGTTCTACAAAACACGTAGAAGTTCAGATAGAAAACCCTTATTTAATACAATAAATTGCAAGTGTTGTGCCATAACAAATGAAGTACAAGACCTTAGTTTGCTTACACTCTAGTTACACTCATGTGAGGTATTCGATCTCTTTGGTTCGGATTTTGTAAAAACACGTTAAGCTGGGTTGTCATAACAAATCTCTTTATATTCTCATCCCTTTAAATTACAATTTTTTTCAAGAATGCAACCATCGGTACCAGTTCTTTGGTAATCTTTATTGCACTGACATCTTCTGCAATCGCGTGAAAATGCTTCATTGCATGGATGTAAAACAGGAGCGCATATTGATTCACAAGTGCATGGAACGCAGCTCTCGTTCGGTCCACATGTTCCTGTAAATTAATTGTTTTTTAAATTTTTTATTGGACGATTTGTACGTGAAGTTTACTGTTGCCACACAATCTCGAACAACCACAACAATCACTTTTGATGGACACAATCGCAGTAAAAAGAATAAGAATGGCAAAGGTCGAACGCATTTTATTTTGAATAATTCAACTTTACGAGGCAGTAGCAAGTTTCAAACTGGAAATAAAAAGCGCAAAGTAATTTCTTTAACATGTGAACTTCGGAAGTGTTTGCTGCACGTTTTTATATTCGATTGTTCTGAAATTACAGCTGTGCAAGTAAATATTTTGAATGACACGTTTTTATTAATATTGAAGGGCATTCACATTCTTTAGCTCTGAATCTTCTAACTCTACGACAAACAAATCAATCAATGCATCGTTGTGTTCGGTTTTCTAACAAGTCGATACGATTCGGGGTATAGATTAACGACAGTTGACTTAATCTTAATGTCACAATCGAATCTCAATGTTTACACTTCTTTTCAGTAATGTGAAGCCCCTCGCGACATTGTCTGAAAAAGTTGTGCAAACCGATCAATGTCGATGCGTGATTCATGAGAACAATGGGTCGTTTACCTATTTGTTTTTTGAATTTTCAATAAATATTTTTCATTAAATGAAGTAAACAAGATGAATGTAGGGACTGCCCTAGCTTCAGATAAAGTTCAAAAAGTTGATGGTGGACCGAAGAGATTTTTCTTATTCTCCAGCCATCTTACGGAGAAGGAGTAAGAATCGTACGGAGGCCACCGTTGGGCTCATTGTACAGCCTGGTGATATTCAAATGTTCCCGCTTATTTCGAATGTAGTGATTCTTTTTGTTCCTGATAGATGGAGTTATTCATTGTCAATTGTTAATTTCTTCGTCAAAGTGGCCATCCATGAGTTATTAAATTGTATTATTTCTAATATTTTTAAAACCTTGCGGTCGATAGAGCTCAACGAACATGAAGCTTTACAGCCAAGACTAATCATCCTCATGATTAGGAAAAAC
>JANTFA010143475.1:0-11940 GCA_026413405.1 Phytosciara flavipes | reverse complement strand
CAATATGCCATGGAAGACAACAAGCCCATAAAAAATGAATGCGATCACTTTCGCGAGCGAGACACTACACACAGTGTAAACTTTAAGACATTTAAATGAAATTAATTTTAATTTTGTAGGCAAAAAAATACACCGTAGACTGACAAAGTGGTGCACATAATAAAAAGTCAATTAGTAAACGTTATAACAAAAAGATGTGAGTCACCTCTCCGTCTCCTTGCAAATGTACAAAGTGTATGGAACTTGAACTTATAATTTTCAATAGGTATTATACGCAACTAAGTATCGAGTTGATTTATAATTTGTATTAGACATTTTTCATAGCAAATGCTTCCAAGACGTATCATAATCATTGTGTTGGAGATATTTTTTTTTTAGTTCAAGTTCAAAGCATTTATCGGTCGTTATGCGTCGCGTTTTTTTGTATGGAACACCTTAGTTTAATCATCATCATAAAAATAGAATCATTTTGTAAATCTGAAAATTATAATCTTACCTTCAGGCCACCGATCGAAAACAGTTTGTGCTATATCACCAGCCGAATCTGATGGACTAAATAAGAATTCTTTCGTTTTACCACTAACAAGTATAAGGCGTAGGTTAATCTGTAATGTAAAATTGAAAGAAAGAAAAAAAACTTTGTTAATCACTCATTGTATGATGCGATGAGATCATCAAATTGAAACATTTTATATAAAAAATGAACTAAACCCAATGTTAAGAGTTCCCAAAAGTATATCATCGCATAAATTTACAATTTTGTGCTTGGTCAACGCGATTGTATATACGCGGTTTATCAAATGTTTTGTCGAAATGAATTTCTTCATATTACATACGCGTACCCAATCTATAATACACACGACAAAATGCAGCTGAATGATTTGCGTTCGCATATATAAACTAGTGCGGGGACATCGCAAATGATGTTATCGTAAAATATTTTTGTATTCAAATGTTGCGTTCATTTAAAAATACTTTTTGGCGTTAGATATTTAGTGTAGAGTAGAGATTCATCCTTGGAATGGCTAAACGTATTGATCAAAACAAAACTACAGCAAACTCACTCTCTAATACACATAACATCCCAATTGAAAAGACGTTGCGTACGCATATTTGTGAAAGAAAACTAATGCAAAAATAATTATAAATTTGGCAATGCGCGGGCTTGAACCGCAATTCGAATGTGTTTCAGTTTTTTTTTTCTTCAAAATCTGAAACTCATAGAGTTCTGGGTCATAAGCCGCACATAAGCCATAAGGTGATGGTTTGAAACCTATGTGACTTCATTACCCAACACGAAAAACATTATTGTTCTCCGAATTTTTGATTTGAGTCCCAGCAGAGCCGTAACAATGGTAGACTTTTAGTGTAAATCCAAAGTTGATATCAAAATGGGAATATTGCGAATTATACTTTAATTTTGACACCAATTTTCTTCGATGTTTGCCGGCCGAGATGTACAGTAGGACTAACAACTCAATAGCGCATTGGTTTCTGTTTTCCACTAAACGATTGAAGTTGCCAGTGCGAAAGTTCGATTCCCAACTGTGGCAGAAAAAGAACCGATTGTCAGACGTGTCTACAAAACACAGCTGGTTGAATTGGTTCGAGTCTGTGGTAGTTGGTGGATAAAGCTTTCACACGGCTTGCCGGCAAAGATATTGTTCGGCAACGCAGGCATTCTACTCCAACTAGTTTCACTCCTATGTACATATATGACACTCAACATCGATGTAACTTAGGTTTGTCGCGCAGCTTACTACTGGCACAGTAAAAACTTTCGGTAATAAAAGGATCTCCAGAAACTATAGGTCCTTAACAAGAGGACCTATTAAATAATGATGTCGACTCTGGCCCACCAAGGGTTGTTACGTCGGATTATTGTTGTTATTATATACACCAGGGCTAGCTTCGTTTGTGACAGAGCTTCGTGAGCTCCCATGTACCCGGCTTACGTAAAAGTTGTATGAAACATATGCGTTATATAAATAGCCCGCATGAAGCACAGCCTCAAAAATCTCATAGAGCCGTAAAGTAGCGACCATAGTCTCGCCCAAGGACACGAATTATTTTTTTAACCAAGATACAATTTGGACTGAGTAGCGGCATCGGTCCAAGTGCAATAATCTCTGCACATCTTCCAGAAAGGCTTAAACACTGAAAGGGCCCTAACTGGACATGGGCCGTCCGAAAATGCCAACTTGACCTCACAATTTTGACTACCTTTCAAGGAAAAAAACTGACATTTTTCTTTTGTTGATTCGGTATTTGAAATGTAGCCCGAAATGTTGTGCCCTTATTGTCCAGCTCGAATTCCTACTGTTACAAAATCATATGAAACTTAATAGCCCTCTGTACTTCGTACGGGGATGAAAAGAAGTTAAGTGACAACATTTCACTGAACGACTCCTCTTGCTGTATGGTCTCGATATCCCACTCGATATATACTTTTTACGAGACCATTTCAAGAACCTATATCAAACAAAATGTCACTGAAAAATTCATTGAATCATTCCAGACAAGTGGTCGATATTATATTTTCCATATCCGTGATTAAAGCGGCTCGGTATCTGCTTAATCTCAATGTACTCACTACTTTAAACACCAGGAGAGCAGAAAGGACAGGAGAATGAAGGGGATTCTTGGTTTTCACATGTTTTCTACAACATTCATGTGCCCATAAATTCTCGACAAATAATTTTTAGTGTCATTTGCATACGACTATAGGCCTAAACACGTGTCTGAAACACGCACACCAAGACGACTCAAATAAACAGCAAAGTACGATAAGAAAACAAAAGAAATTTTTTTATTTTTTCCTAAACAAAGCTTTTCGAAATGATTTACATTCCACGAAGATTTGTCACACCGCAAGCAAACAACCAACCAAAAAGAAAAAAAGACTAAGGACCAGCAGACGGCTAGACAACTTTCACTTAATTTTACACACAGCATTTTATGATAATGTTTCGTACTATGCTGGTTCTATATACCATTATTGCCGCATCAAACACATTTAATATCAGCCTTATACAGAATTCATTCAATTACGATATGGGCACGTTATAGTGTATGGCTTTGCTAACCGTACAAAGGATAAAGTGCAAAGTGAGTTAAACAACATAATCGATGGACTTAATATGATTTCAAAAGAAATTATTATCAAGAATTTGAATTCGATTTAATTTCAATTTTCACGAGATGCCGTTTTTAATGATTCAGCTCCTTCAAACGCACAACACACTGCTTACTTAGTACGTAACACATCTTAAGGCGAGGTAATATGCCATTATTTTGTGCTTCGAAAAGTATTGGAAACGGCTAGTCATCGGTTATAGACAACATGACAAAGACAACTGAAATCGGGCTTGTAGTTTCTCTTGTGTCTGTACTTAGATTGATAGCAAAGTATGTGCTTTTGTTTTGCTACACCTTCTTAAACGGACACCTAACTAGCAAATAATTGAAACAACCGGTAATGGCGTCCGGAAACGTCCGGTAATCTATTATGTATCACACAGTGCGGGATGTATACGTCGAGATGTATAAGTTTACTGATTCAAACAGATTAATAGATATCAATGTACGGAGCCGGTGTAAGAGCCCAATAGGCGTGGGGTTTAAAATCTGTCCCAACAAAAATCCCAATTTAATCCAAAAATACCACTGAATTCAAAAAAACTCCAATTCAATCCCAAAAATTGCAAGTCGATTCTAAGGTGAAAAATGACACATTGTGACAAGAAAGAGGAGTTATCAAGAAATTTGGTGGAACGCGGACGTCCTTCATGGACTGCCCCCAATAATTCCAACTTATTTTTAAAAGCTCCATCTAAAAAATTTAAAAAATTTCACTCTAATTCCAAAAATTCCATCTCTCATATCTAGAAATTCTATCGACCTGTCTCACCAATGGTCACCCCCTCGCCAATAGTTTTCGAGAAACTTCGGAATTTAATACCCGAACATCGACAGCGCCTCTCTCTACTACTGGATACGGTCTTTATGTGGCACTGTCGACGTTCGTGTATTACTTTGTCATGCTTCTTATGATCTATAAGAAGCGTACAACACATTATGTAAAAGACACGCACTATTCTGGTCAGATACTATTGGTCTACATTTGGACGTTGCAATTTGAATTTCTTTCATTCATTTCCTTGCATACACGAAAACATTTTTCGAAAAAAGTAACACCGCAGTGACTGTGGCACAGTCCCGTCCTTAAAACTATGTCAACATTAAACTGAATACAAAACAGATTTCGATGATTTGACCTAGACTCAGAAAAAATGTTAAAATTTGTGTAAATCATTGAGAGCCGTTTCGTAGGCAGTTCAAAACTGGCGCATGTGTTAGCTCGGTATTGTCGAGAATATTGAAAACGAAATTGTACAAAGAAATAAACGCAAACGAATTGTTTCAACGCCCAACTGTATTCAACCAAAGCATCAGTGTGTCTTACCTAATAATCTAATGTTGTACGCTCTTAACGCGCTCTAATGACGTGTTATCATTGTTGAACTGAAGAGTCCATCGAACGACGCATAAATTAAGTCGGTTTGAATAATACCGGGGCGATATATTTGTTAGTGTGTAAAGTGTGAAGGAAAAAACCGCTGAGTAAATCTTCCTGATGCAAATGATACTATCGACTAATATTCTTCGCATATATTACCCGTGGGCGATTTATTAAAGACCACTCATAGTGACGTTATTCGATCGTTTTATTTATGTCATCCAATGCTGTCAGATATTTTAGCGTTTAAATGACTTTTTTCGTTCGTAATTTATTCACACATTTAGAATTCAAACGTCAGGCCACTTAAGATATCTGAATTAGATGCTATCGAACGAGAAAAATCACTTAAAACGCTTCCACAATTTTATGCAGTTAAATCATTTTTCCTCTACTATCGAGCAGCACAGTATCTACATAGAATCATATCAGTAGATCGATATACTTTAATATTCATTTTAGCAAGCAGAAAATTGCATTATTGATTTCTTCTTTGTGCTGCACACGTACGGTTGTTTTTGTCTTCGCAGTTTGTGTACGACCGACGACGACGACAACGACGACGGGTAGAAAATTATTATCATTCGATTTATATTGAAATTGATTACGACTAATTATCATATTTATGATGACTTTGGTTAATTTATTATTATATCAAGTCTGGTTTACTCGTGATTGTTGCAATGATTTAATTGAATTGAAACAGATTTTCTTGGAAGGAAAATGTTTTTACATAGAGCCGAAGCTGTCTAAATAGAAAACAATGTTCGATTGATTACCCTTTGTTGGTTAAACTTTTCGTTTATTGACACTAAATTGACACTTGAGTCAACAACAATAACCTGGTGTACGAAATGTACAACAAACAAAAAACGAAAATTATCTCTTTATCTCAATATTCCACATGAAATATAATCTTTATCGATTCATTGTATTGCTATCGCACCGATAGCGACTTCACAGATAAAGAACAACAAAAAAAACGATTTCAGAGATAAAGAACAAAAATTAATGTTTCTTTCGCAATACCGAGACGAAATATGCTTGCATGCATCCATTAGACGCCCTATACGAGTGGACAATCTGGAAAAGTCTACTCTCCCGTATGTTAATGAACTATCATTTTGATACTTAACCGATTGCATCACATTAGTTTCTCCACTCAAATACGGTGAGGATATGGCATTTTTTTCACGTTACCTGTCTCATGACAATTCAGGTGAGAATGTGAAACTTTTCTCAACTGAACTGTCACTATGTTTTGAAAGAAGGTGTGAGAAATTGGTGCGATTCGTGGATAAAGATTCACGCCACGCAAGGACGTTGTATTTATCTCTGAGTGAAAATTGGATACTCCAATCGGAGCGAAATTTGGCTCTTGTCGAAATTTCGTATTTTTGCCGCTCGGTTAGCCAACAACAGTTACTGTTGTTGTACTATACAACTATGCTTCCACTAACCGCCATTCTTTTTCTTCTACTTATACAAGAGCTGAAATCCACTGCGAAGGGTAGTTATTCATAGAAAATCCCTAAAAATTTGGAGAAATCCTCCAATTCGTAGAAAATCTTTGAAAACGCTAAAGAAAATTAAATGAAACGATGAAAATTCTTCAAAATAAAATCTTTTGGAAATACCGTGCAAAATCGTTGAAAATCAATAGAAAACGATCAGGAAATCCTTTGTCAACGAAATTTAGAAATATCTATCACTCGATGCAGTGGATGCAGTTCTCTCAGTAGGACATACTTAGGGCACATTCATAAATAACGTACTCTGCTATTCCAGTTCCCTCCCGTCCTCATTTTTCCTATATCTTAGCATAGCTTTTCAGATTTCACCAGACATCCCTCCATCTCCATCCTCCAAAAACGACGTCATTTATGGATGGCTTCTTATAGCCACGCTGGCTGATGCGGGCTGTTCACATGCTTAACGTCACCTACGAAGCACGCTTAGAGTTGGACGCAGACATATTGTGAATGGATTATGCCATTCAACTCAAGTGTACGATTTGTTGTATCCAAAACACCTCAACTACGTTGATTACGATTGGGGTATGCTTAGGAACATTACTTTGATGCGCTGCATATTGAAGGAAATTCCTATACAGAATTTTCCGTCACCGGAATTAAACCAGGCTCTTCTGGGTGCGAGCTCAAAACCATTGCAAAAACATTTCATAAAAACATCTTGGGTATTGGTTGATAAATAGCTATCGTATCGCGGTTGCTAAAAGCACCATACTCATAGCCCCAAGATGAGATATAAATAAGAAAAATCGATTGAAGCAATAATCACAAAGTGTGAAGGTAATAACGGCAACTAATGACAAGGTCGCCCTTTTTGCAGGTGCAACGACATTGAAACAACACAAAATGTTTCTTTGTTTGGATTACAATGGAATGGGTGCTGTGACACATTTTTAAAATACGGAAACGGATGGTTTTTTGTTTTTGTTTATCGCATCATTGGAATGGCGTACAGAGTAGTCGAAAAGTCGCCGTACATATTGTAAATTTAACCCACACATTTGACAGATATTGTTTTTGTGGACATTGTTTCGTTGACATTTCTTGCATAGACTTACAGCAGAGAAATGACACCTAGATGGCGTTGCGTTGCAACGCGACGCCATCTAGGTATCATTTCTCTGACTTACAGAGAAGGTTACATAAAGAAGCGCGAAATTTAAAACAGACCAGAAAACAAAAAAGGTTTTCCGTTCGTCATTTCGTTTGTGAAACTTTGCAATTTCTTCATACTTCAGCTCACTTGCGACGATAAGAGTATTTGATAATTAATTTCTTGGTTTTTTTACCATGACAAATCCTTCAGAATTGTTTTCATCCAATGTTTTTGACGGTTAAGGTAAAACTGGAAGTCAGTACTCAAAGACAGTAATTCGTTTCCATTATCTGCATTTTAGTTTATATTTGAAATTCGTTCACTTCGAATTATTTTGTGTTCTAGTCCTCCGATGAATTTTCTAGTAATTATTATTGTCCGAAGATTAGAGGTCAGCTCTGACAAATCACAAAAATAAAAAAGAACTCAAATTTGGCACAAAACACAAAATCAATATAAAGTAAACGAATTTCGCCAAATAATAATCGCAAAATGGAATCGCTGCGTTTGTCACTTATTTCCTTTCTCCGGTAATTGTCAGAAACATTGATTTTGCAACGATATCAACCTGTTAATTGTAACGTAGCCTAAAATGAATGAAATATTTTGACGAGGCATAATCCTATCGTACGCCGAAGGACATCAAAATGAACAGAAGTGCACAGATTCACCCGATTAAAATGAAAAAGATGAAATTCCAATGTTCTCTTCAACTTCAATTTCGTTTAAAATTTTGCGCCTTCCGAAGTAACTTTCTAATCTTTATAAATCTGTGGCAAAAATATCATTTTAGCTGTCAGAATGTTTGGATCTTGAAAGGAGTAGGATCTATGTAAAAACAAAATAGAGCCACATTTCTATTTACACTGAGTGTATCTCTTCAACTCTTAAAAATTTCGTTTGACATTTTAAACGTCACTTTGACAGATGGAAAACAGCGACTTTTGATCCCAACTTTTTTATATGAGCAACAGAACAAAGGAATCAATAGCAATAGAATCCATTGTATTCTTTTGTTTTATTGTTCGTTTCATTGTTCACATTCTAGACGGCGACAGACTCATACGACTACTCTGTAGATGGATTATGTGTTAGAAATCAAATACTGGACCATTAAAGAATTTTGCTCACAGAACAGAAGTCCAATTATGCTTGCAAATCTCCAAGCAAGAGGAAAAATAAAAATTTTCCATTGAACATTTTCTGAAATGAATTTTTCGCAAACAATTTTAATAACCGTAGTTCATATGGAATATAACGATGAAAACTCCATGTAATTTAACCCTCAAAGCTTAATTTCTATCGCTCACCCCGCCATAGATAAATAGAATCAACTGTGCTCCACTTCTATAGCCTCATTATACTATTGCACCGCACACACATATGCTCTCAATTCATGCACATTTCCTCTGTGTAAACTTTCTTCGGCAGTGCATAACATTTGAATACAGTTATTGCGTTCGAATAACATATTGAAATCCATACGAATCTGAGAGATCATACCAGTGCCGAACAGAAATCAAATAGATAGGCCGCAGCCTAAGGGCCAACACATGGAGCACAGGCCCTGCGGGCGCTGTAAATCTTATAAAATTACACAGTTTTCCAGTTCAGCATTGAACATCATAGTTTGCATCTGCGTATTTAGTTGTTGCAAGGAATTGTATCTACATAAAAACACTATGCATTCAGAAAGACATGCCCTCAAAGTAAGAACAAAAAGAAAGGAAGTTATACCAGGGCGTTGTAATGACATGTCGCCCTGCCACAGACGACAAAAAAAACGAAACAAGAAGCAAAACCAAAACAAAATAATAAAAACGGAAAGCAAAACTTTGTTTTAGATCTTCTAATTCTGTTCCATCGCATTTTATGTCTGCTATAAAATGTATAACCACTCGCTGTGTGTGTGTGTAGCAAATGCTGCATGGTGTATGGTATTCCATGGGAGAGGAGAAAACGAAGATTCGAGGCCAAACAACGAATGCTGAGCATATAGCATAATAACGATGAAAATAATCGATGAGAAGAAAAATAGGTCAAACGATGGGTTTAACTTGTTTTTATTACGTCGAAGTTGAGAGTTGAATTTACTGTTGAATAAAACGATAAATAAAACTACTGCTGCTGCACATGTACCATTGTGTACGCAAATATTATATTTTATATGTTGTTGTTTGTGACATCTAAATGGAACGAGCTAAGTGGACTCTTTCTTCTTCTGTATGGTAACAATGTTTATTTTAACTTTTACGTGGGGATATTCGACATTCTTCGTTTATAGCTTAAGAATTGTATGCATTTTACTTATTTTCAACATTCAACAGTGGAAAATGTGTGGAATGCGATTATTTCGTTTTTGCTAAATATTAAACATAAAACATGGCAATGCTATCGTTGTGTGAGCCTAACCATAAACAAAAGAAATCTGACAACTGACAGAACACCAAAATATTGCACAAAGAAATCCAAACACCACTGAACAGCTGTTGGAAAACTACCTAACCTACTTCGTTCGTTTGCCTCTAACTGTGACACATTTTCCTCTAGTTAAGCTCTAAAAGCCTCACCAATATAGCTCTAGGCAGCTCAATCGATATAGCATTTGACTCACACTCAACAAGATTGACGTTCGATACCCAGTACTACCATTGCTAGCTACGTTTGAATCTAATGACTGTGTGATTTTGCACCCGCGGAAACACGTCTAACGGATCGAAGCTTTGTTAGGGAAAGCTAACAGGTTGTGGGCTCAGAACATGTTAGACTTTCAACAATAAAATGTCGATCCGTTAAGACGTGTTTCCGCTGAGAAGGTAACACATCCGACTGTAACAATGTGGCTAGAGAATTTCGTCGTTTTCACGACAAAGGGGCGCATTTGAGAACGGAGGTCTCGTACCTTGACTACAACTTCCCTTCCAAAAGACCTGCAACGCTCAAATTTTGGTAATCCATTATGGAAAGCCCAAGCTTTGTTCAGGTTGAATTTTGTCCAAACTGGTCACGTAGAAGCGGAGTTAAAGGTCATCACTTTTAAGGCTCCAAACCAATACGCCCCTGTGTAGCGAGAACGACGAATTGTATTATGATTTTCGTCTAATCTACCTACCGCTACTAGCTTCATCATAAACGGCCGCTTTGTGAATTCACTAAGTTTTGTGATGTATGATAATAGTTTTCTATATTTCACTGGTTAAGTGACTTCTACGAGGGGGCCTATCTGAGGCTTACGTGCTGAGTTTAGTGTTTCGTCCTATTGCCAATTAACTAACTGAATGCCTGGCACGGTTTATACATCACCGAAATGGGTTAACGCAATGTATGAGTTGCCTTCGACTGCATGCGCTCTACCACTACCACAGCATTCAACTTAGAAGATGATATCAAAATGAATTATCTTGAAAACCCTTCAAGTGTTCTCTTCAAAGGCTGATTACACGGATAACTCATGAGCTCACCTTCTCATCACACCTTACACAGACGGAAAATTGATTTGAATCTTTTATGGGGATTAACAGTACTCGATCGAATCTTTCTTTCATGGAATTGAAATTCAATCTCGTTGGAATTACTTTCACTACATTTCGAACTGGTAAAATTAAATTTTGTTAGACATTTGGTACGTGTGTGTTGAGGAATTCTAATTTATCGGAAATGAGAAATGTAGAAAATTCTTCATTTGAGCCCAGGAGCACACCAGCTTAAAATCTCCAGACTGAGTCGTTGCGTTTTCATATCCTCGTCGGAATTTGTTTCGAGTCGTTGGTATAGGAAAAAGGTCTCTGTCCTGTCTACCTAACGAATTGAAAGTACAATCCCACATCCCACACTGGTCAAAAATTTCAATAAAATTATTAACAAAATCACTCGCCTCCGGCTTGAACTGCAAAAGCCACTTTTTTCAAAATAAAAATCTCTCATCTGCACCAACGAACGAACGAACGACAAGACAGAAATTCCTTTTCCACCCGTGTTCTCAGTTATCTAAAAGCAAAATTATGACACAATCATCTTGAGTAACCGATGGATGAACTGCGTCATTCGACGGTGCTTTTATTTCGGTCAAGTTTGATATTTCGTACCTCCATCACAAAAACGCACAACTATTTTTGTTAATGGACTCTAAGTGCTTGCATTAGAAAGATTTCGATTCAAACATTGATCATGTATAGCTTTATCGAAAAATCCATTAATGCACTTCTAGCTTATGGCCATGCAGAAGGGATTTACTGTTCAGATTATCATTTTAGACCGAAATGAAATCAGTGCTGAATGGTCAGTCGGAATGGTGCATTTTTCACATAGTTCCATCATTTTGCCAGGGGATTTTAAGACCCGTACGAAATACGAGAGGCTCTTATGCTTTCACTCTTACGTTTGTGACACTCCGCGAATTCGAATCCGTGAGTAAGAGGAAGCCTTCTGTGGTCACCCCTTGAGTTTCACTTTATCTTAGGTAAATTTCACTTGATTGAATCAATTTATAAATACGGAACTTTCGAAATTTTAACAAAATGACGGGTTCAATTGGAAGGATTTGAAGATGCAGCGTTACAGATCAGTTTAAAGATGTATATGACTCATTCCAAGCGTTGTCCACATCCGCTTCTGGAATTTTACAAAATTCAATGAAATTTTACAAAACAAAAGAATTCCGATGAATTTCATAAAACTCTCAGAAGTAATGTGGACAACGCTTGGAAAAGGCTATGTCTTCTATAGACATACCTAGCTGTATGCCGTGCACTACTCGTACGGGTCCCCTTGTGTTTTTTTTTCATTGCCGCATT
>JANTFA010143464.1:0-11940 GCA_026413405.1 Phytosciara flavipes | reverse complement strand
CGTGGCCTACGATATGCCAGGAAAAAGAATTTGAAACTGTCTCATGCCTCGCTATTTGGCGTTATTATGATTCTCATCATTCTGGCTCTGATTGCCGTATTCAATTCACACAATATGGCTAGCCCTCCGATACCGAATTTGTATTCATTGCACTCATGGGTTGGGTTGTCAGCGGTTATTGTATTTGGATGTCAGGTAAAGTGGAGAATTGCATTCCTGCGGGGAAATATGGGAAAATTTCTCAATTTAAAATTTTTTGATTTTGATTGACTGGTGCAGTGGGTTGCTGGATTCGTCAGCTTCATGTATCCACAAATTGCCGGTCCAATGAGAGTTACATACATGCCCATTCACATCTTCTTTGGACTGTTGGCATTTGTTCTGGCGATTGTTGCTGCTCTGCTTGGAATTACCGAAAAGGCCATCTTCCACATGTAAGTGAAACTAATTTTTTTTTGTTCAATGTACAAACTCGAGTAAGGTTAAATTCGGGTCATGTGAGAGTAACTCAATCGCCTTATTAGTCGGCCGGAGTTCGCATTGTTTGTAGTCGGCGTCAGTGGCATCTCCGTGTCGACTGGGAGACAGTATTTAATGTTGAATCCTCGGTTAAATCTCTGAACAGTTCGAATTCAAATTCTTCTGTTCAATTTTTTTTGCCATGAAAACATTCAATGCAGTAGAAGAATGAAATGAGCAACGAAAAGCCGCAAATCACCGTCGGATTATCGTCAAGATCCTTACAGAGGGATTGAGTTAGTTTTAAATGCGACCTGATCCCATAGCCTTACCTCAAAAACACCTTTTCTTTTACGAATCTTTCTATCCGAATTTCAAGGGGTGCTAGCAAATACTCCGAACTGCCCGACGAGGCGTTTGTTGTTAATTGGATCGGTGCACTGATTGTTACATTTGCCGGATCTATTGTCTACCTAGCAACGAACGAAAACTACAAACGAGATCCATTGCCCGAGGATGCAATGCTATTGATCGCGCACGATGAGTAAATAATATAAAGTTTATCGAGCCTACACGTATTTGAGAGTATTTTATATTATTTGAATATTTTAGTGAAAGACACAATCTACTAAGTGATGACGCGTCCTCTTCCAGTTGAGTTAGAAGTATTCCTTAGTTTTGGCTGTTCATTTTTTGTCTTGATTTAATTTTGACCTGGATAGATAGATAGATAGGACAATGTACGTTTCTGATGATTTTTTTGCAAGAATGGGAACAAGTCAATTTTCCAGCCACTTGGAACATTAATGACATCGTCTTGTGAATGGGTTCCATAGTGGATCTAAGTGAAATGATTGAAAATTCATGATCTTCAGGTTAAGCCTGCCATTTGGATAACTATGTCATTTACACCAACTGTCGCGCCAATTCACAAGACGATTAAATTTTTGTTGAAAGATGAAATTGACTCGTTCCGTACTTCAGTTTTTAGTTTTTTTTAGTAAAATTTTCAGTACACCCACAAAACCTGCGCTAAAAACGTTTATCTTTTTTAATAAATTTTACAAGTTCAACGGCCACACTACTAATTGACTTTGAAGTACTAGACCTAACCTTTTACTTAGAAAATGCGTACAGTGTGCTTACGGTACTTACTAAATCTAGTACTTCGAGGCCGATGCATTTTTAGTGGATTGAAACTACAGTCAAAAGGAATTGAATACCGACATGTTTCTGATTTAGGAATTGTTTGTGGTTTTTATTTTGAATCCTCATTTGGCTGATTCTATGACCTGTCCTGTGATGAATGAAATCGGGTCTTTAATTAACTCGAAATCGATAAAACTTTTCTTAGAGCAAACTTCATGGAACCGCATATTTGATCTACTAGTGATCGGCTTTCGAATGAATCAAACATGCTCTAAATAGACTGAAAGCTCACGCACACTTTCGACTCTCACACCGGAACGGTATAAAACCATTGCCAAACTTTTCCATTGTCCAGCACGAAAAACATTTGTTTCATGACTTTTGTATTTGAGCTCTAGGTGCTTGGGGGTAGCTATAGTGTATTTCTGAGCCGTCGACAGTCTCACAAAATCCAAATTGGTGCCAAAATGAAGGTTTTCTAGAACCCGATGAAGAATGCAATGGAACTCGTCAGGAACATTCCAACAAAAATTTCATTTTTGCAATATTTTCCAATTGCATTCTTCACTGACCTTCATATCTCTCTTGCCGTCGTAGTGCTCAGCTCAGCTCAAATACGAAAGCCATTGAACAAACGTTTGGCTAGTGGAAGAGTTTGGCAAAGGCTTCAAACTGGGATATCGAGACATTTTCGTTGAAAGTTCATTAGTCAATGAATAAGGTAGAAGTCATGGATTCACTCCATATGTTGTGTAGCAATTGAAAACCTACATTCGTGATTTCGTACGGAATCGGTGGAGCAATAAACGATAAAGTTTAGGGTATACCTTCGGCGTTCTTCAAATTTTATCTTCTAGCTTTTCTCCCGCGATTGATCTCTCAATGAGAAATTCTTGTCAATACGTGACACCGATGAAAGTTGTCCCCACGATGTGAAAAACTTTAAAATCTAGTTCTTCATTTGACAAATTAAATTGTGTGAATTCTAACCACCAACAAATCCCATATGAGAAACTTGTCGGCAATTCACTTTTGTGTTTGACTTTAACATAAAACCGAGTCGAATCAGAGATGAATGTTTCTAAGCTAGTTTTGTCGGGTGTAGTTTTGATTTCGGACCCTAAAGACTTAATTTTTTATCTCTTAATATGAATATATTGTAAACGGTATGCATAATGAAAATATTCGTGATTTTACAAAGAAACATTATCAATATGAAGTCTAAATGTACCTCTGTCTACATACAAAAATATTTATTAAAGTAATGCGAGGAAGTAAGATATAAACAGAAAAATATTTAAAAGCAAAATTGTATTCTTACAAAATATTATTGAAATTGTTATAATAAAGTCTATATATATTTACGCTTAGCACTTCCCTGGCTTTGTATTCTTAGACCCGTACGAAGTACATGGGTCTTATACCTTCACTCTTTCATTTGTAACACGTCGAATTCAAATCCCTGAGTGTGGGCGAGCTTCGGTGGTCCTCAGATGCCAAATCGGGTCTAGCGATATGACGATACGACCGTCTTTTTTAAGAGTCAATGTTAAATGTGGGAAAATCAATGAAAATAATCTTCGGTGAAATGTTGAGATAACTCGTTGTAAGGTGATCGTTGCCCGCACCTCCTGAATGGGATTACCTCCGCATAACAGTATACAGACTTGGAGACACTTACATTTAAATGATCGAAGTGTACCTGGTAAGTACATGCAATTCTAATTATTATTATTGCCACTCTACACAGCCACTTTTGTGATGTGATACCACAAACTTTTTTTTGTGCGACATTATAATATTTCAGTGACGCACTTAACAGCCAGAATTATCTATTACGTAGAGTATCGAGACAGTTTGAGATGCACCATCTTTTCTTGAAATTGGGTCAAAATTGTTGAAAAATCTTGGTGAAGTTTTGTGCCTTTGTAACAAATTACCATGTCATAGACGCCATATACAAAACATCGTCGTTATCTTCTCGCAGCCCAACGAAATTGTTAGTGTCTGGCAGCAAACCTTCCATTCCTGGATACGATATGTCTTACATTTCCCGAATAGGTGGTGAATCATAGACGTCCTGAAATTCGAAAACCGTCAAATTTTTTGTTTTTGTGTTGGACTTCTATTTCGGTTGGCCTTCATAACACGAGAATATCACAAATGTGATTGTATTGCACTTATCAATCACATCTAACAATCACAACAGACGATTATCTAGTTAGTTAGTTTAGGTGGGTAGGGTTTTTTACCCTTGCACCAAAGTCTCTCTTGAGCCTGTTGTGCGTAAGTGATTGAGGAAGTCCAAGATGTATGAAGAGAAAGACTCCAAATGATGTCGAGCTGGAGGGTATATTTTGGGAGGGGTCACTTTATTTTAGTCTCATACATTACCGCTAGATCCAAATCATCACGTGTCCTAGAATGTTGAGCTCGTATGTGTGAAACGCAAGTGATTGCATTTAAATTGCTAAATCTTGTAATTATTTCCCTGACACGAAATCTTCTACTTCATCAGGGATTAACATAACTTTTGTTCTGAGGCGTCTAATCCGCCTAAGTTTGTGTTATGACCATAGTGTCCATCCCCCATCATTACCTTCGCTTTGCACGAAAGTGATCGATAAAGTCGTCATTTGTGTAGTTGAGCTTCAATTTAGCATGATTTTTCCATTATAATTATCGTAGTCATATTGATAAGATAACTGCAGTTCAATTATCGATTATTTATTTGTATCCACCTACAACACTTTGCAAAACAGCAGAATTCGGCTGAAAATCTAAAAAACTTAGCGATGTCGATCCAAATTTCTTTCGTGTGTTTTTATTGTCGTAAGAGTACAAAAAGTTCGAGAAATTGACACCGCAGTTTCAAAATGCATTACTTGACTAGCAGGTCGTAATCGATGTTTTTAGACTTATGACCATCCACAAATTGACGATGTATATCGCCTGTAATATAGTGCACCTTCACAGCATCGTCATCAGCCATTCTTCGGATCCATTCAATCTACAAAGAATGTACAGAGTTCATCCATAATCTCAAAGGCAAATTGACGAATGGTAAAGTAGTCTTACCAATACAGCAAGCTTGACCTCATCTAGTTCATAGCGCAAACCTTCACCGTATTTCAACAAACTAATGCGCTCAATCCACGGCCAAATCATGTAATCCAGCATACCAGGCTCTTCGCCGCCGAAGAACGATGTACCCCGTTTCTTCAGTTCAGTCTGAAACTCATCCAATGCGTTCGTTAATTCAACTGTCCCTTCAATGTCATCCTTCAAGACAATCTTATAAAAGACACTTGTCACAATGCTAAATCGTTCAATCAACAATCGATCGACGGCCTTCGCCAGTGGATCCTTGGGATACAACAATTTTTCCGGATATTTCTCATCCAAATAATCGGCATTGACCAGCGATTCGTGAATGAATTGCAGTCCGTTTTCTGTAGGTACTCCCAGAGCCGGTACCTTACCGAGTGGACTATACTTGGTTAACCACTCTGGTTTGTTGACCAAATCAACGTTGTATGTGTCGTATGGGATTTTTTTCGCTTCCAGAATGATGTGAGTTCGCTGAGCGTATGGACAGAATCGCATTGAAATCAATTGAAGTTTTCCATTGCTGGGAAAATTTGGTTCCGGGTCGCCTAAATTCGAAAATACGAGAATCAAACACAAACATAATTTCTTTACGGTCTGTAGTATTTATCACCAAAGTCGAACTGAAAACTTTAATCTAATCAGTGAAAACGTCTGACTTTTATTATTAATGTGCTCAGATTAAAATTATCTTTAGCGAGTAACTATTACAATGCACAAACTGCAGACATGTTTATCTCATTAGAAAAAAGAATGGAATTTCATTCATAGAAGAATCAACAGATTGATAGTTAAGTTGAAGTTCAAGATCGATAACATTCCCACTCAACAAGCAAAGAAAATGCATTTTTTCAACTCGGAAATTGTTTGATTGAATCGTATAATATTTTAGAAACGGTAAGTGTAATGCGTTTTTTCAGCTTAAAGCTTTATCGCTTGATTATTACGTCATCGTTGTCAATAATAACAAACTCATTGCTAAATGGTCAGTTTAAAATTCGTCTTAGTCTCACCCGTCTTAAGATGTCTCGTCTCGATTACCATATTTGAAATGCGTCGTATTGAAGTGAATTGAGAGAAGTGTTTTACTGCTCTGTTGCCGCTGCTAATACTGCAGTCTAATAGCATTGAAACAGTACGCTATATACCACAACAATTTCCACTATCAGCCGTTTGTACTGTTAATGTATTGAAAACTGTACAGCACCTGTGATTGATAAAATTCTACGCTAAGTGCGAATTAAGTAATCAGCGAGTTATCGAAATTTTGCGTAGATTCGGCTGTAATACGTACGAGATTCCAACATAGAATTCAAGTGGTTTTTCCGATAGTGTGGAAAAGTATTTCGCATGATTTTAGGGATCCTGAATGAGGTCTATATCGGAATTTCAACTACGCGAAAAATTGAATCACGGGCCCGGAACTCGCTAAGTTAGAGTCCATAGAGTGAGACTAAGTCGAGCTACTTGGCGTACAGTGCAGGTAGAGCTCTTCGCCGATTACTCAAGTAAACTCCATCCGATTTTTATGACTATTTTTTTGTTCGCATGGTAAAGACCACCGTAAATTCGTAAATGACGTCCTATATTAGTGACTAGGGGAAGTCTGGTGAAGGGTCAGCAAAATGTGACACGCCAGGTAACAAGTATATGAAAACATAGAACGAAAGGAGAAGTGCGGCTTCAAAATTTTAGAAGAAGTATAGCATGTCATTTATGAATGGTCCCTTTTTAGTGGCCTAGGAAAACGGTCGCCATCTTGGATTTCATTGTTTTTTGCCTCTATTTCGAGTGAATTTCTCCTGATTTTGAGTGAGTTACTTTCAACTAATATGGTCATTTTCGTATAACATTTCGAAACTATTTTGTCGAAATAGCCTAGCTTCATTCCGTCAAAGTCACTCGTTGCTTTTTCGATTACACAGTATTGCGTTTCGGGCTTTTGCTGACGAAGACGAAGCATCAAAATTTAATTCGTTCAGAGAAATGATATCTAGATATCTTGGTGTCGTTTCTCTGGATTCGTTTCGTGTATTCTTTGCGAAAATTTAAAGAAACTGCAGAAGTGTTTCTGGATGTCCTTTTAGACTTCTGATCATCTTAAGGCTTCGTTTTATATTATAAAATTACATAATTTCCATTACGCTCATCTTTATCGTCGCTTCATCTTAAATTACTGACACGTGTAGTTACATAAAGCCGTCATTTGCAAAGTTTAGCTTCAATTGAGCATAATTTCTTAATTAGATTTATCAAAGTGACAAGATAATTGGAGTTGAATTATCGATTATTTGTAGCCTACAACACTTTGAATAACGGCAGAATTAAGCTTAAAAAATCTCAGTAACGACACGACGTCGATTCCAATTTCTTCCGTCGTTTTTATTGTAACAGTTCAAAGATACGAAAAATTGCACTACAGTTTTGACTTACTGGAAAGAGAAAAACAATAATTTTAGTCTGGTGTTACACTGTAGCTTTAAAGTATTTACTTGAATAGCAGGTCGTAATCGATGGTTCTCGTCCTAAATCCATCCACAAACTGACGATGCATATCGCCTGTAATATAGTGCACCTTCACAGCATCGTCATCAGTCATTTTTCTGATCCATTCAATCTACAAAGAATGTACGGAGTTCTTCCATAATCTCAAAGGCAAATTGACGAATATGGTAAAGCAGACTTACCAATGCAGCAAACTTGACCTCATCAAGTTCATAACGAACACCTTTACCATATTTCAACAAACTAATGCGCTCAATCCACGGCCAAATCATATAATCCAGCATACCAGGCTCTTTACCACCGAAGAACGATGTTCCTCGTTTCTTAAGTTCGGTCTGAAACTCATCCAATGCGTTCGATAATTCAACTGTCCCTTCAACGTCATTCTTTATCGAGATCTTGAAAAAGGCCCGCGTCACAATGCTAAAACGTTCAATTAACAGTCGATCGACGGCCTTCGCCAGTGGATCCTTGGGATATAACAATTTTTCCGGATATTTCTCATCCAAATAATCGGCATTGACCAGCGATTCATGAATGAATTGCAGTCCGTTCTCAGTAGGTATACCCAGAGATGGCACTTTACCGAGTGGACTGTACTTGGTTAACCACTCTGGTTTGTTGACCAAATTAACGTTGTATGTGTCGTATGGGATTTTTTTCGCTTCCAGAATGATGTGAGTTCGCTGGGCGTATGGACAGAATCGCATGGAAAGCAATTGAAGTTTTCCATTGTTGGGAAAATTTGGTTCCGGGTCGCCTAAGTACGAAAATACCAGAATCAAACACAAACACATTTATCATCAAATACGAACTGAAAAATCTAAGCTAATCAGTGGTGAAGACGTTTCTCTTATGAATGTGCTCAGATTAAAATAATCTTTAGCAAATAATTATTACAATGCACAAACTGCAGACATGTTTCACTAAAATGGTACTTCATCCACAGAAGAATAATCACAAGATTATCGCTTACTTAATATGTCATCGTTGTCGATAAAAAAACTCGTTTCTAAATGATTAAGTTAAAATTTCTCTTAGTCTCACCCGTTTTAAGATGTCTCGTCTCGATTACCATTTTTGAAATACGACGTACTGAAGTAAATTGACAGATACGTTTTACTGCTCTGTTGCCACTACTAATACTACGGTCTAGTAGCATTGAAACAGTGCTCTACAACAAATCTCACTATCAGCCGCTTACACAATACCTATATATAAAGCAGCTTTTATTTGATTGATAAAATTCTACTCTACGTGTGAACTAAGTATAGTCATCCCAATCATCAAGTTTTTGCGTAGATTCGGTTGTAATACGTACGAGATTTCAATACAGAATTCAAATGATGAAAAGTTGAAAAAGACAAGGTGCACATTTCAGTTCCGTATATGTGCTGTCTATTATTAACGAGAATCTGAACTCAGTTTTGTAGGTTCTGACGCCGAAGATTTTATGGGTGTTTATTGTTTTCCAGAAAATCGACGCGGATGAGTGGTTACTGGAGTGGAAATAAATTACCTGTTACATCTGTTATCGATAAATACAGACAACAAATAAATGAAAGTCTACGGCTAATTCAGTTTTTTTATATAGGAAATGTATGTTCAAAGAATTGAAGTACAAGATTCGGAATCAATTATTTGGGAAACAATTTCATCAAAAGAAGTAATAGACTCGATGAAAATACTGTTGATATGCTGCTGTCTGTATGACAAGTTCAATCGTTAAAATCTTGTGTGAGCATTACTTGTATGCCTCAAAATGAATTTTGTCTGTAACTAACTAAATGGACTTTCTTCAACTACTACCATGGTTGAAATGAGTAAAAACGATAACTTTGGTTGGTATAGTAGAAATTAGTTCTTTTCAGCTTTCCCTTGTGGCCGAGAATGCTACAACTTTGAAGAAATCATAGGTACGGCAAATTGAATATGATGAATTCATCACTCATATTTTGTGGCACGGGCATTACTGATAACTTCAGGTCACATCGTTCATGGATGGTATTAGCTTTCACCAAGGCAGCTATCTAGCAAAGTAACAAACATTGCTTTCACAGAAAAGCGACGTCTATGTGAGGTGACTTGTTCGACGATGTTTTACGAAATTTAGTTTAACTTAATGTTCATTCAATGCCATTTTTTGTTCGTTCTTCGGGAAAACATTGTCTACCTGCACCATAACACTTTTGGAATCTTCCCATGAGTTTAGATGAAATAATTTTGAACAACAATAACTGTGCTACATACCTTGCATGCACTCTCCATATTGTGGTTACTGATAAGAATAAAAACACGGCAATTTGAATTATTTAGGCCAAAATATTTGTAAATTCTACAGATAACTCGCATTTCTGACGAATTTATCGACAATGTTCGACTAGTATTTAAAGCTAACAGAAGTTAAGAGAACTCCAGGTGTGAGCCAGCTCGTGTATCAATCACAAGTCGATCTAAGGCAATACCGGAATCAATACACAGACGAAAACTGGACTCTTTATTATCGTCCTGAGTTATGTTGTGTCACAAGTATACTATGTACCGACTCTTGTTGTGTTGCATTCTATTCACTTCAACTGTAATTTGTCAATCTGAAAACTTACCTCAAGTGATAACACTCTGTCGTGTGGTTTGGTTCCGTGAATGTGAAGACATTTGGGCGCCATTTGCATCACAATGTTACAATTTGTCTGCGATTGGTATGCGAAAACAACTTATGTCTATAAAAACAACCCCAAACGTTATTTGTGTTTACTTATTTGCCGACGATAACTGTAAGGGCGACAGGTTACGCATAGCACAAGAAACAGTTAGCCGCTACAATTTGTCGGATTATGCTCATAATTTTGGAAATAAAGCTGCATCTCTAATTTTATGTGATGCCGATGATTAGTTCAGTAAGTGCAGTAATTTGATGTATAGCACAATAATAAACTGGAATACAAAACGAATTTCTTTTGTCAATAACTTATACGTTTTCAAGGTGTCTTTTGTTTAACACCGTGGAATTCTCACAATTCTTTCAGCAAAAGTGCACAGTCAGATCTCGATGTTTCCGTGCCGGCATTCGCTAGTGATTTCTAAAGTGAAATTTTAAATGTTATGTTAGGTGACGTATGTTCTAAGAATCGAAGAATCACTTTCCGACACTCAATACGTTATTCACTGACCTACTGTCTTTAAAATGACTACTTTCCTTCCTCAACCATTCTGACCACCTGATAAATCAAACGGAACCGACTGAGATCTTTCTCTTACAGTCCCCAGTATAGTCCGAAGTCCCCATTCTATCATCCATAATAAATAAATGAAGATTGGTCTTGAGAGGTTGATGAAGATTGTGGCAGACTTCCCTTTCCCAATAACTTCTCTTTCCTCGCATTGGTATTGCCCATACCTTTCAAATGAAACCAAAATCCGATAATATTTGCTCGATTTATATGTAACGAAGAACACTAGCTATCGGTCCAGTCCAGTAATCTGACTTCGATGCTTTTTTAGCCGAGTAAGGAGTACGATGGGCTCATTAGGTTTAATATGCCGTTTATAACAATCAAAATTGGAGCCTCGTGGTACAAGCAATGCATTTCGTGATGCTTACAGATGTCGAATCAACAATCGAAAAATGTCCATCTCAGCTAGAGTCCTTTAAGCGTGTTTTGAAGATTTCTATGGAAAAATACACGTTGGGGGTGTAAATATAGCAGCAAATCATAGATATGGACAATACCAAAAAAATTTCATTTAAATCGCGTAACTGGATCGTGAGCTAGACTCTAGCTGCTCTAGCCTTAGAGTAAAGTTATGTGGAACTCTAAGTGTTTTCTGCATTTAAATAGATTAAGTTTCAGCCGTATTAAAGCTATTAGCTAGAAACCAATGAAAGTGGAGGCAAGGTATGGCCAATGGCCAAGTCGAACAAGCCGGAGGACATCCATGAGAGTAGAGGCCAGGTATGGAAACTCGTTTGAATTTGTATGTGCCGGAGGACATGAGAATTTTGCATTTTCGCATTGAACGAACTGATTGTTGTAAAAAATTGCATAATGAATTTGAAGGATGAGTTCGAGCAATGCATTGGTTCGAGGCTAAAAATGCAGTTTACATTATGCAAAACCCGTATGTCCTCCGACTTGTACGACTCGGCCTTACCTTGTCTCCACTTTCATTGCTAAAAACTGCGGCAAAAAAAACCGAAAACGAATTCACATGATCTGTCAAACGTCATGTGGAAAGGTGTGTATTTTGTGTAGCGGTCGAAAATTCGTATCGCGTCCCGGTTTGAAAGGTCTTAGTGTGCTTAGTGAAACCGTGCATTTAAGTCATATCGCTTGTTTGTGAACGTGTTACGTGTTGGTGAATCTCTTCATATTAAAAGAACCGAAATCCCGGTACGTTTACTACTCAAACAATTTTTTTTTTGATAAAATAAAAGACAAGAAATCCCGATTTGCTTTTCAATACATTCAATGAGGCTGACAAAAATAAATTTTGAAAATTCAAGCATCACGTCCCACGTGTCCTTCTTTTACTATTTCTTTTTCTCACTTCCTTAGTTGCGAGCGAAATGGAATCACAAAAAATAGTTTCTGGAATGGCGAACATTGGCCTACGATTAAACGAACCAGCAGTTGGCGATTGGAAAAGTATTGGTAACAAAAATTTCGTTTTGAAACGGTACGAAGAAGCTGCTGTTGCCTACACAAAAGGAATCGAACA
>JANTFA010143453.1:0-11942 GCA_026413405.1 Phytosciara flavipes | reverse complement strand
GGAAACATTTTCATTGCCAATGCAATATTTGTCAGTGGACCAACACCAATCAGAGATATTTGTTTTGGATGCTGAAACGATTTTGTACACTACCCCGCTGACGACAACAATTTCTCAACAACAAACCTCATTCACCATTCGATAGATGTAATTAACAGCATTTTCGGAGTCAATGAGACTTAGATCAGGTGTCGTCGGGAAGACAACATCACCGAAGCCATTTACGCCGTGATAAAAATTTTTCTTGGAGTCCTTGACCAGTGGTTCCACTGCTCCCTTGTAGACCGGAATCTGTTTGATATCAATTGAAATTTTCGTTCAATGTTATCTTTGGATTGATTAGATTTGTATACGTCTAAGCGATCCGCGGCCGACAAAACTCTCAAAGCATTTACGGCAGCATTCTCGAGCGATGTGTTGCCATGCACAATTGTTACTCCCAATACTTTTAAATTGTATCTCTTTTCCGCTTTTAGCAACATAAACAATGCCCATGCATCGTCTGTGCCCATGTCTGTATCGAATATAACCAGCTCCGGTTTCGACATGTTTAATTTGGATGTGATGTACAGTCAACACTGATTGACAACTGACAGAGAACTGAATCGGCTGCATAACATTCAAGTAATTTAAGTTCACAGCGTAAAATCACTAGAGATGTGCAGGTTGCACTACTGTGAGAAAAAAAAACCTGACGCAGCGCATGAACAACAAATGAAGTTAGATTTTAGGTTCGAGTCAAGTGTCTGAAAGTAATTATGGTGTGGGATCACTTTGCATCGCGTAACATACTTTACAAAAGATCCCTTACTCTTCTTCTATCAACGTCCGGAGTTATTTGCACATTAGAATGACGATACAAAAATATCTCGCTTCCATTAAATATTTTTGCGGAGTTTGGAGTACTATTCGACTATCGGCCTTTGAGTTTGGTTTCCTTTATCATTGACTCAAACTTTCAGTTGCATTTCAAAATTTAAAAAAATGACCGGGTTCGGTTATGAAAGAACCGGTGCGGTTATATATCTAGTGTATACAATTCAACCTTATCAGCTGAAAAATAAACACCAGAGATAAATAAACGACTTATGTTGTGGGCCTCCAACCGCATTTTGTCGAAAGAATAATTCAATACAGGGGACGTCAGTGAAATTAAGGCATGAATTTGCTTCAGCTGTTTTTCCACAACTTGTTTGTATGGGCCACACCAATACTCTATCTAGCAGAGGAACTACTTTTATTAAGAGTGATTTCGCAAAAACTTCGAACAAGTTGCTACTCAACCCATCTGCGATTCCAAAAGGCAAGGTGTCGATGGACAGCTTGGTTCATTACGAGTTCAACGAGGTGCCATTCGCCCCTGTGCAGACTGTCGTTTGAGTGATAGGACCGGCTGAAGTTGAGGTGTCCCCTGAGAAGAAAAAATTTGAGACGAGATGAGACGAGTGACGCGAGATATCAATTACGTCGGGCGGCTGCATATACCGGCCGTAGTCACTTTATGAATTAGGGACCTTTGAATTTCGCCCCTCCTTGGTCTCAATGCGTCTGTTTCGGTCCGTTTCTTGCCAAAACCCCTTTCACCATAAGCGCGGACGTCCTTTATGGAAAATTGGGAAAACCTTTAGTCCCTGCTGAAAATAGGCCAACGGCTTCGTTATACTAAACTGTGTGGCCGTGGCCAATGGAAACCGATACGAATACGGTCCTCTGGATATTTTGTATGTTAAAAGGAACAAATGAGTTTAAAACACAATCACAACGATTTTCAGATTCTAACAATTCATTTAATCTTCTAGACTCTACAAATACAGTGTGTTCAAATTATCACCGTTCATATAAAACAAAATGAAAATTGCTAGATCGACAATGGTTGTGTACGTTCTGCCTAATTAGAGCGTGCTATTTGAAGCAACTGCATTCCATGCTATCGTGGTCGTGACCTGATCAATTATTTCATCATCTTTCAGGTAGCAACATCTGTTTATTTCTATGGAATATACTTTTTTCAAGCGGCACCACCCTTGTGTTCATAGTTGAATACGACTAGCACACAACCAATTACATAGCAGGCATCCAATAGCGACACCTCAGTAAATCACTGATCAGTGACCAGCGTCGCATTATGCTGGAAACAAACGAGACATCGAAAACGTATGTCGATCAAAATTCTCTTCGCTCTCAGCTACTTAACGAAACTATAAATACGTTTTCGATGCCTCGTGTGTAGCGTCCTTTAAGAAACTATAGGTCACGAACAGCCTTACGGGCTTCTATTGTTCTGCTTGTGGTCTTCTCGTGCTGTTACGGTAATTCACAAAGAGACCGTATGCAGAGGCTCTTTTATTCAGGGCCGCACTGGCTACCTCTTGGCCCTTCGAACGATCGACACCAAAGGTATAGATCAGCCCCAAATTTTTTAGTCGGCTCAATTCTCATATAAAAAAGCCAGAATGTAACCAGCCTTCGGTTTGGATGTCATACAACAATCAACACTGATGAACGACTGACTATGCGTATGGTTTCAAGCAGTTTTCACTCTTATTGAACATCACCAAGCAACACAAAAAATTCACATTTTAATCTAATCTTAATTATCACTTTGAATGTTAGTATCGCCAACATGCTAATCTGTTAAAAAAAAACTCTGCGAATTTACATTCCAATGAGATATTCTGTCTTCCTACAACATTTAATCGTTTCGCTTACTTCGAATAAGTAGATTCTTCGGAATGACTTCAAGTGACCGACACATTTTATATGGTGGTAAACTGAATGAAAGCTTGGATAAAGCTCGGTCTATTGGTGAATTTTGTTACAAACGTCTGAAGAAATATGGGGATCAAGTATTATTCGTAAGTGGACTAGTAGATTAAACGCTCAGCAATGAAATGATTAGCATGACAAAACCATAAACGTAGGTTGATGGAATAACATCCGAGGAACTAACAGCTGCCCAGCTACTTTCGCAAAGTATCCGCGTAGCTAATAGTCTCAGATACTATGGCATCAAAAAGGGTGATAGCGTTAGTATATGTTGCGAGAATCGACTAGAAGTTCCTAGTGTCATGTTTGGGATTTTTTTCATTGGAGCCACATACGTCCCACTAAATCCCACGTATTCTGAAGGTACATACCCAGACTAGAACATTTTCAGAAACTCAAATTTTGTAATTTAAATGATTTTCAGGAGAGCTACTTCATACCTGTGGCTTATCTCGTCCGAAAATAGTGTTCGCCTCTTATCAAACGGTAGATAAATTCAAACGGTTGGCAGAGCAACAACATTTCATTGAGAAATTATTCGTTTTTGGGAGTGAATGTGCTGACAAAGAGAATGGTTTTGATGTTTTCCTACAAAATTCCTCGTCGAATGCACGATTTTTCTGTCCACCACAAAATATGATGGAAAATGTTTCTTTGGTACTTTGTTCATCAGGAACATCTGGTCTGCACAGCAAATTGTTCGTGAATTTTTTCAAAATTTATTTATCATTTGATTGACACAGGTCTGCCCAAGGGTGTTCAATGGACAGAGTATAATACTTGGTTTACTGGGACATTCAACGTGCTGTGAGTTGTCTTATGTTGTAAAGTCGAGTTTTTATGAAAATCGATTCGTTTGTTTAAAAGACATCCAATATCGAATGAGTGTCGATTGAGTGTATCTCCATGGACACATGGCTTCGGTTGCTTTACTGTAATACGAACGGTCATTCATGGTATAAAGCTGGTGTTTCTACAGAAGTTCGTTGTAGAAAATTTTTTGTCCTGCATTGAGGTAATTGATTTGATAAGTCAATTACCGCTCGTAACACGAAAAAGAGCCACTTTCGTATCGTCACCGTATCTCTGACTGACTATTGGCAAAAATAAGAGAAATCAGAGAAATGGTGAAGAGCAGCTGAAGTGGATTCGCAGTCACTCTCCGATGATACGCATGCGCTTGGAAAGAATTCTCTTTCTGCGCATGTGCATTATTAAAACGACTGCGATTTCAGCTTTCGATACAAAAGTGCCAGTTTTCAAATGTTACAAGCGGTACGTGCGCTCATGTGAAATTAATTTATTCCCTCCAGAAATTCAACATAACCACATTAATGGTTGCTCCGCCCATACTGGTAGTACTTTCAAAGAGTCCAAATGTAAAGAATTTCAACTTGTCTAGTCTAAAATATGCTATATGCGCAGCAGCCCCGTTGAGTGTTCAAGTCATAGACGAACTGCAAAAGGAAATTCCTCAACTGATAGTTCGTCAATACTACGGAATGAGTGAAGGAGGTACATATACAGCTCAAACCGGTACATTGTGCACATCTGGCAGTGTGGGTGTTCTTCGAACTGGCATGTATGCTAAGGTCATAAACCCCGATAGTGGTGAAGCAGTCGGTCATAACATTCCCGGTGAACTACTTTTCAAAGGGCCTGGTATAATGAAGGGCTACATAGGAGCCAATGCAAACGAAGCTCGTTTTGATAAAGATGGGTTCTTTCATTCCGGTGATGTCGGTTACTATAACGAACAACAGGAATGGTTTATTGTGGACCGTTTGAAAGAGCTGATCAAATACAAGGGATTTCAAGTTGCCCCAGCCGAATTGGAAGCATTGATTTTTACGCTGCCATTTGTCAAAGATGTTGGTGTTATTGGAATACCAGACGAATTGGCTGGTGAATTGCCTGTGGCATTTGTGGTTAAGCAAGGCAATTGTACGGAAAAGGATATAATTGACTTTGTTGCATCGAAGACATCGCCAGCCAAAAGGTTGCATAGAGGCGTTCGATTTGTGGCTGAAATACCAAAGAATCCTTCTGGCAAAATATTACGTAGAGTTTTGAGAGAAACGGTTAACAAGTCAAAAATGTGATCACGATGGATTAGAGTGTGCTTCAAAAGCCAAAGTACTTGGTTCGATCCAATTCTTTTAATATAGATTCATTGATTGTGTACGGAGAGATCACGGATCAAAGAGTTTAATTAGGACATTCGATGACGTTGTTTCGCGTCATTTATTTGCAACAATAAAATAAAAATTTCTCAATTCCAAAATGTATTGAAGCCTGATGATACTGTTGGCCTAAGGGTTCCTAAAGTCTGACCTCTGAATAGATGAAGAAATATAACAAGCAAAACATTAGCGAACTATAAGGAAAATGAAATTTCATTCAATAATCTTTACTTCAAATAGGCTGCCGTTGCCATTAAATTAAGGATTTTGTTCTCGGGCGTACTTAGCACTAAGTTTTGCTGACGATGGGTCGAATGACATTTCTAGTAAGAAAAGTGTAGCTCTTTCGAGGAGAGAAAATAAATCTTTTCTCATTTGAACTGTCACTTCGTTTAAGTTGATAATGTTGAATCATAGCAGCTTAAATTAACAAGCAATACAACAGATTTGAAATAAGGGGCGATGAATGAACCACTCTCAAATAATCACCAAATAATCCAAATAATCACCAGACCAAAAAAGAGTGGTTCGAGAATATGTTGGCTTAGCTGACGAAAAAGTAGCAATGCTTTACGAACTGTTTCACCAGTGGAAGAATATACTTCAAGGTCATGGGTTAAGACCTTAAAAGTGAGCAGATAAAAGACTGAGTACATACTTCTGCCATTTAGTGATCCAGAAACCCCAACGCCCGACAAAATGATAAACGGGAACTTTATGCCGGAATTCACCAGCTTCAAGTGTATTGGAAATTGCGACGACGTAAATATGATCAGCGTAAGCTGGCATACAACCAAACTTGAAGGGGAAAATCTACTCAACGGTAGTACGGCCTGCGCTCACATATGAGTTGAAATACTGGACTATGCATGAAAACACATGACACATCAAGAAACAACGTATTTGGGGCACTTTGTACACAAAAGGATTCGTCGTCGTTGACAAAGTCAATGAACGAAATGACTAGTTCGCTAAAATCCATTCTCAACGTTGCAAGATAAACTTTTTTGATAGAAATCTCCGCAGTGAAAGGAATACCAAAGAATGGCCTGGCTAATCAAATGCGAAAACAGCAACAGCTATTTAGGTTGACGCAAGAAGAGATAAAAAGAGTTGCGCAAACAAAATAAATTCATGAAGATCGGATGAACTTACTCGAGACACAAAAGACTTTACCTTCACCGTACGGCTGAGTAGCTCACTCTATGGGCTATAACTTTCGAGCCCACGACCATATCTTAGCATCTGGCATACAGGAAGACCAACGGAAAATTTTTCTAATTGCTGATTTGACATCTACGGATGACCACATAAGGTTTGTCCTCACTCAGAGAACCGAGATCGACGTGTTACAAACGTAAGAATAAAACCATAAGACCCACGTACTTTGTATTGAGAGTACGTAACTCTAGTACTGACGTAACCCCAATACCTACGTAGCCCTAGTACCACGTACGATAACTGTTACATTCTATTGTGTGTAGTGCCGTACCCGCAAGGTTAACTGTTCGATGTAAAACACTTGGCATATCGATCTTAATAGAACTCTGTACTTCGTACGTGGCTAAAAATTGACTGAAAATTAGTATTGTTTTCAACTAAATTCACGGTGAAAGCTGCGTACCCGCAAAGCTAACTATTAAAACACTTTGTGCAATGTGCGAACAAAGAAATTTTGCTGTTCTCAAAATATGCAGAAATCTTCCGTCATAAATAGCCGATAACGCACATCTCTGAAACTCTAATGTATCTTATCTCATACCATATTGTACATAGCCATTAAAATAATGAAACAAATTTGAATGTTGAAGATGTCAGTGCGCGGTCAACCTTGTCTTCTTCAGCGCATTCGCTGTCGTTATTCTCTTTCGTAATATACGCGCAGCCTGCAGTGCGTTTCACAAACTAATCTTTTTGTAATCAAACTCTTGACATTTTTATTGGTTTGTTTTGATTTGATGTGTGCAACAGTTGTGAAATTCATATCTGTTAAAACCAAACTGTAAAATTAAGCAAACAATTTACAAGTGAGCGAAGCGATAAATCCAGATCTTATGTTAGCCGTTTATCACAACTAACACTACTAATTCTAGATTTGAATGCAATATTGGCCAATATAAAGTCGATCGCAAACTATGTGGAACTCAGATCAGCAGGACAGCGATGACGAGGATCTTTATCAAAATGATGTTATCGATGACCATGAATACGAATTTCTAGAAGATTCACATGGTTCAAGTTCGCAGTTGGAAGAGTTTCGGGACGAGTGGCGTGATGAAATTCATAGGAAGCAAAATATTCTTCGTCTGAACGACGATTGTTTCTACAAAATCTTCAGTTATTTGCCAGCGAATGATTTGTGTGTACTGAGTGAAACTTGCCGTGACTTTCGAAGACTTTCACACTGGTATTTTGAAAGGTATAGCCACAGTTTCCGTTTCGATTGGTCTTTCTTCTACGCTGAACCACTAAGTAATCTGTGGCTAGTGAGTGATTCTCAAAAAGTTTCAGACTTTTCCTTTAAAGAACAATGGCTCAGATTTAGTGAGAAATGGAGAAACTTTCATTTCTTGACTAAAACCGTCGGCATACAATTGACAGATGCTAAACGCTTCTTTCGAAACTTCGGTCAGTATCTTACAAAATTGTCACTGAAGAACAGCGATTTTCAGAATGATGGGAAGCAGATCAGATTGCTGGCGTTGGTAGACCGATATTGCAATGCATTGCAAGACCTTGAAATCGATATTTCTTCTAAGCCAGTGAACTTCACTCAGTACGAGCGATTACATACTAATTTGCTTCGATTGGCGATCGTCAATCATGTAGAAGTCAGAGGTCAATTTCCCGCTATAGAAGTCGACTTGATTTTGGCACAATTTGTCTTGTTGGAACATTTAGAGCTGAGGAAGGTGAATTGGGTGCTGTCTCCAGAAGTTGCTGTACCAAAGTGTCATGAGAAATTAGAATCATTTTCACTCATAAATGTTCTCATTCCTAGTGCTATTGTGTTGAAAGCTTTTCTCAATGAAAATCATCAATTGAAGAGAGTAAAATTCTCAGATTGCGTCTATTCAAGAAAATCTCGATATAACGGGAACACCGCAATAACATTGCCAAATTTGGAGTCATTATGGTTGCAATTGCGATACGACATATTATTGAGAGGAAGCTTAGACATACAACCTCATGCTATAGACATTTCGGGCGACGTTCGTTCACTTAAAAGTCTTCTGATTGATTTCAAAGATGTTCAAAAATCAAACTTCCAAGAACTTCTTGCGCGTTTGGCGGCACATAATGTCATCGAATTTTTTACTATTTGTAACCTGAACGAATTGTCAATTGGAACTGTAAGCCACTTGTGTGCGTTGACTAATTTGAAAAATTTATTGTTTGATAGTGTGAAAGGTTTCAACGTAGGTATTATCAAAAACCTAGCCTGTGGATTGCCGAAGCTAACTTGTATTGGATTTAACATTGATGACTTTGATTTTAATCTGTTGGAACATTTAATGGAATTTTCGCATAATCTGAACACAATTGCTGTACAACGGAAGCATCGATCACGATCACCCGGAAGAGAGCTTACGAAAAAAATATTTTTGTCTTTGGTCAAGGCGCGGCTGCGAAACAAACACAGCACTGAGCAAATGATATTACTTCTGGATCGGCAGAGTGCCTCAATGAATGATGAAATCGATAATCGAGAATTATTGAGCTGGACCCATGTTATCAACGTGCAGACTCGCTATTGACGTTTTTTCTTTGAAGAATATTGTGCAGATAATATTGTCGAAATCACAAAGAATGTAAAAATGAGAAAAAAAAATTTATAAAAAATTACACAAAACAAGACGAGCCATTTAACGTTTAATTTTTTTCTTTCATAAATGGTGCGGCAACTACGCGCTCCCGTCTATTCTAGTCACCCATTTCTGTTGTAATGATAATTTATTTCCAAATTTTAGAAAAGCGAGTTGTAGATTTTGAAACAGTTTACGGTTTACTTAGCGCTGCTGTGTTTTCATCGATCATTGTTCAACTCATCAAATTATGATCTTCGTATGCTCTCACAATAATATTCAGTAATCCACGCCATAAGTGCGCCAAAAATATTTAAATTTTCAATGCAGTTTTGGTTAATTTACCGCTACCATACAAAAACTGTACGTCAAAATAAACATTTTTGCGTTTCTTTTCGAATCTGAAGCGCAATTACGGTGTGAATAACTTAGTAATGAAGTGTAGTCGCAACTTAGGCTGTGAAATCGAGTGACATCATTGTGTGTGCGTTGATTTAGTTCTAGTCAATTTAACATCAACATTCCGATATGTGCATTTCCGAAGTCATTTGATTAGAAATGGGACAATTGGACTACCTTCCTTAGTAGGAGTTTGTATTCTTGTTGCCATTCATGATCATGCTCATTTTTAGCTGAATTCTCCATTTCCTGTGTTTAGACTATTTAATTTAGCAACATTCGTAGGTTCTACATATAACATGATTGTCACACATAAAATAAACGTTCAGTGTCGTCATAGCAAGTCAAAAATCTCGTCCATCTTATCACAGTCTGGTAGAAGTCGAACTAGAGTTTCTTGTACGCGCAACTGAAATGCTCGGTTTAATTGAAACATATCGATTGAGCACTGATTTAAGTACTGGAAAAACTGGAAGTAAGCTGACAGCTTCTCGTCCAGATTACAACCTCTGAGAGTCTCCATGATTTCTGCAGCGTTCCCACGCTGTATCACCATACTGAATCTATTTTTTAGCTTTTAGAAAGACTCAGAGCGTGGTTCGTTGGTCATTAACAGTGATCATTTTAATCAGAAAACATTCTGGCTTCCGTGGTGCTACACGGTCTCGTTGTCTCCACGGCGAGTGGGCGAAATAATGATTTTGATAATACTTCCTGACGTTTCTTTTTACTTTGGCTTCTCTTGCTAAATCTGATATTGAGTTTTAAGGGAGAGCACTTTTTGATCAGTGGACCTTTCAAAGAGCGCCGGAAAAATTCTAGATCAACGTAAAGCGTAGCAGCTCAATTTACGCCGTAAGTGTGCCCAAAATTTGAGTGATGAAAAAGTGGACCAAAAAATATATTCTGACGCATTCTTGTATGAAAAGGGCGGGATAACGCTGCGTTAGAAAGGCTGGACATACTTTGCATTTTCGAAATTGTGACACACTTATGGCGTGAATTATCTCATGGAGTCTTCAAAATTATCTTTACGAATGCAGTGTTGATCTTTTTTAATATTCAAAATTTTGATTAGATTTACGGTTTTTGTTAATTGTGAGTGGTAAATGAAAACGAAAAAGTGAAAATGTATCAGTATATTGCTATGATATGCGATTTAAATGAAAATATTCGGTTCCAAAAATATTTTCGTTTTGACAGCCACACCTCCAGCGGCAACTGAGCCCAGCTAACGAAACTGGTCCAACTGATCTCGCTCTCTCGTTTGGAAATGTTGGTTGAACAGCAACTGGTCTCGGTGTCGCACGTCGAAATGAGAGAAATTTCATACAAACTAAACCTGAGCTTCACTCTCAATTTTTGTTTTCATTCACGATTTTTTGACGTGTGACCTCGAGACCAGTTAAATTCATCTGGTTTTCGCTCTCCTTATGCAGAAAGCACAGCATCAATTTCGCGTTGCTGTGATCGTTTTTACAAAATCGACAATTGTCAACGCTGATTCGGGAGGAATAGAAATTTTTCTGATTCGCTGCGGGTAGTGTTGACAATATTCGAAACCTCCTCTTCTTGCTTCAACTAGTATTGCTACTGCTGTTATAGCATTTGGTTAGCTCAGCTATGTTTTGGTCTTCCTATTCTTCGCACTGCGGGCATCAATTCTATTGAAAGGGTTTTCCTTGCAACATTTTTGTGATCGTGGGAAGGGACTTTAGCGAAGCAGTCGTTTCTTTCATTTTTGACTTTGTCGACGATGAAACATGCAACACATTTTCATCTCTGCTGTTGTTGAATCTCTTCCAAATTTTTCATACATAGTCCAGCATTTTGAAAAATATGTGATGCGCAGGTCGTACTGCCGTTGTGTAGATTTTGCCCTTGATCTTTATTGGTATACACTTGTTGCGTAATACTCCTGAGTTTTGTCGCCATTTCAGCCAGCCCACGCTGATCTTATCGTCTTCGTCGCAATTTCCAATCTGGTTGATTAACGAAACGAGCCATGATACTTGAAACTTGTACAATCCGTTGATTATTATGTCTGGCGATGGGGACTGTTGATCACTAAATGACAGGAACATGTACTTGGTCTTTGATTCACTGACTTTTAACCCATGATCTTCAAGGATACACTTCTACTTGACGAGCACTTCGTGGTGTTTCGCTGCTTTCTCCCTTCGCCAACGTCGCCTGCGAATTCACAACGTAAGTGAGCCTCAGATTCAAAAACAAACGCCAAAATGTTTGTTTTGACGCCCAGTTTTTATATGGTGGTAGCGGTAGATAGCAAGTTTGTATGACAATTCGGCGAAAATAAAATACGAGGCTACAATTTCATTATGACCTTTCGATATTCTAATTAAATAATAATTCACAGTCAATGCAGCAACCTTCATTCATAAATTGTCGATAACACTCATCTTGAACGTAAATATTTTATCTTATATCATTGTGCACAGTCATTACAATAATGAAACAAATTTGAATGTTTAAGATTTCAGTGCGCGGTCAACCTTTGTCTTCTTCAGCGCATTCGTTCACTTCTTGCTGCTTAACGTTCGTAACATACGCCGCCTGCAGTACGTTCCAAAAACTAATCGTTTTGTAATCGAGCTTCTGACATTTCCATTTGTTTGATTTTGATTTGGTGCGTGCAACAGTTAAGTAGTGAAGTTCATTGTTGATGGAGACAAACTGTAAAATTCAGCAAACAATTTACACGTAAGCAAAACGATAACTCCAGATCTTTATAGCTTACGTTAGCATCGTTTATCACAATTAACAC
>JANTFA010143431.1:0-11945 GCA_026413405.1 Phytosciara flavipes | reverse complement strand
TCGCGCAGCTTACCACTTGCTCAGTAAAAACTTTCGGTAATGAAAGGATCTCAAAAAGTAGAACCACAATCAGCGAAGCTAATGAATAATGATCTAGCCTCTGACCCATAAAGGGTTGCTATGGCGGATTATTAGTTTTATAAGGAGCGAATAGGTGAAACCACTGGTAGAATTTCTAGCACAAGCCGATGGAATTTTCTGAAATAAGAAATGAAGTTTTTTAGTGGAATTTTTGGGACAGATTTTTAGTCAGAGGGTGGTTATTCTCTCGATAAGGGTTATTCATAAATTACGTTTTAAAATTTTGGTCGATTTTTGACACCTTCCTACCCCTCGTCCAAGGCTTCACTTAGTTTTGCAAGTCTCACAAATGTATTGCAAATCATTTTTTCAACGGGCGTTCTACCGTTTGACGGTTCTTGCACATCCTCTCCCTTCGCCCAATTCATATGAATGGTCCCTAACAGAGATTAGCTTAACTGTATGTTATGGACACGACAAGAATAAAGTCCTGACCTCCAGTTAGCTTGGTTTAATATAATGAAGTGTTTGTTAAAACGATAGAAGTAATAGATTTTGAGGGATTTTTTTGAAAAACAGCCTATCGAAATCGAGCGCACTTTCCTTGGACTTTGTGAAATTTGCCGAGAAAGTAACTCGGCCCTAGACGTAGAGGCCAAAACCAATTTTTTCAAAATTCCTCGACACTCGTGTGGCTGGTAGGAGGTGATTAAAAACCGAAAACATGGGCTTTTCTTATGGAAATTTCTCCTGGTAAATGAAGGCTACAGGGTCGTGGGGGGCGTCATTTGATTCTACTTTCGGGGCAAATAGTCGTATATTGGGGTTAGGAATCACCCCTGAGAAAATATAAGTGGTTGAAAAGTGGGTAATTTGTCAACTTAGACGAACTTTCAACGATTCCAGTGCATCCTAAACACAGCGAAAATATGAATAAAAACTTTTGCCTGATTGCTATTGGCATCACCTTTTCAATGATACCATAATGCACGAGTGATATCGCGGTAAATGTTACTTTGAGGTGTAAATTTGAGGCTTTTATCTGTTTCTCTACTCGAAAAGAATCAAATACCTTTCTAACGACGCCCCTCACGAGCATGTAGCCTTCATGTACCAGGAGAAAGTTCCATAAGAAAAGTCCGTGTTTTCGGTTTTTGATTACCTCCCACCAGCCACACGAGTGTCGAGGAATTTTGAAAAAAATGGTTTTGGCTTCTAGGGCCTCCGAGTACCTTTCTGGGTCCATATCCAATAAAAAGTGCGTTCGATTTCGGTAGGCTGTTCGCTCTCCTTGTCAAACGTTTGATGATGTGTTGAACAAAAGAAATAGCAACAATGAATAACATCATCGCAGTTCCAAAAATCAAAGCAAAATGCAAAAATGATTCCTGTAGAAACGTATACATTTGTTCAAAAATTGTTTTACAAAAAAAAGAACATCCCGGTCTCCTGCACATGAGTATAATATTAAATGAAATCCGCATTGCTGATATTTACTCCAAGTTTTCATTTCGTTTTGGATTCCCACGTACAAATTTTACATTTTTATTATTCCTCATGGGAACAACACATTTTTCTGTTAATTTCCACTGAGTTAACATATTTCTGGTTTCATTCGGTGTAAATATAACCGAATACAAGCGACATTTTCATTAACAGATTTTTTTCTGCCGCACTTGGGTACCATTTCATATTTTCATTAACACTCGTAACATGGTTTTTTAATGAAATCAACGTTGAATTCTGCTGGAGTCGTGGAGATTACACGTAACTAATGTTACTTAATAAAAGTGGTAGTTTTTTCACGTTCATGTTGAGTTTTATTTTTTTCAGTGATTCGCAGATGATGTCTCACACTACCAACTTTAACGAAAGCTAATAATGTCATAGTATACTCTATGGAGCTACTCACGGTGTGTTGTGTTCGGCGCAACGAATGTGATTTTAAAAATGCATTTGAAAAGCGACTTGCATGCAACACAGATATTCCCTTGGTATTTCCAAAAATTAATTAACACAAATTCAGATCCAAAGAGCCAACACACAACTGGAATCACAGACTGTAAGCATATCAACAGCAGATTCGGTTACTGAATTCTGCTTGAACATTTCCAAAATGTCATGGATGGAAAGTCTTTTGCCTGATTTGATTTATTTCAAACAAAATTTGCTGTACAAAAATTTGAAAAAAAATTGGAAATTACGTTAAAGTAAGGGGCTTCCATAGTCAAATTACAAACAACCATTCTTGTAAGGGACCATTCATAAACCCCGTCCGCATTTCAGTGTTGCCATACAGACTTCAAATCATCAATAAATTGATGAATTTGCATTTTTTCTGAAGTAGAATGTATCGCCGACCTATGGAGCTATAGCACTAGTTCACGAAGCTATCATAGCACTGTACTGTGAAGAGATGAATCTTGGGAAAAGCTGATGAGCACCGTCCTCAACGGTCACGGGCCGCCAAGACGAGATACCTTAAGGCTGAAACAGTTTCCCGAATGCCCATCTGATCTTTCTATACCTCATTTACGATTTTAAGATTTTACTTCTCTGTTGTTTCTGATGATTATCATGGCGCTGGTTTGGCAGACGATCTCAGCGGTTTTTCCAAGTCAGTTGCAAAAACGCAACTTTAAAAAAATCGGCTAAATCTCCCTTGGGTTCAGCCTTCTCTTGACCTTCTTAAGTTCTTCCTTAAGCTAGTTTTAAAGTTTGTAAAGCTATTTTCATGGCGCCATTTTCTGCGTTCATTTTGCAACAATCTATGTTCGATCTACAATTTATATTGCTAGAAAGTGCAACACATTACTAGAAAATATTAGAATAGGATTCAATGTTCCAACTACGCCGCCAATGCCAATGCTTCTTCGATACATTAGTCACTAAGTTTGAATTTGATTCTTATGTACATGTAAAATTTCTAAGTAAGTAGTAGACTCCAGAGACTAGCCATTCGACAACTAAAGGTAAGCAACAATATTATCTTATTGTATACGCGACGATAAGTCGTAATTTATACTCTCTTATTTGAACGTTGGCATTCATCCGTCTAGACGGTTAAATTCCACTGTCTAGATGGACGAATATCCATTTGAAGTAGAAATATTTGAAAAAGAAAACCATGGCCCGACTAAGATTCGAACTCGAAATCTCTAAGTGGAAGGCAGCGACCCTACACCGCTCAGTCTTCGAAATCCATGCATTGTGAATCGTCGATCATTCTCGTTTGACCCGCTCGCATTGTGCATGTAATACACACTTGGTCGTTAACTACTCGTTTTCCCTTTAATGATGATAATCTTATATTGTCGTTTTACTGAAGCCTAAGGGTTGAATTTTCTCAGAGTAATAGAATTTCGCCAATTGCAATCAATCGATTTTTTGAAGATCGTAAAGATAACGACACCCTCCATGAACTTTTTAAGAATTATAGGTCTGAAAGACACGAAAACAAAAATAAATTCGAAGAATTACTTACTTTAGCCTAATGTACATGGTGCGAGTGTTATAACAACACACACCGAGTCTTCCCACGCTTTTGCAGTTTTTTTCTTTTTTTCAAAGCTTACTTTAATAAGATTGTTTTTCGTTCAGTATATGCACAACACTCTCCTTAGAAGCATTGTATGCTGCTTTAAGAGCTTATTAAAAGTTTCGAGTGTTTTTTTCCTTCTTCGAGAAATTATTGACGAGATTGTTTGATATTTTTCTTCTTCCTTGAGTTTTCAGATAAACTAGGAGTTTTATGATGGCTCTTGAACAAACGAATTAATTTTTGAGTAGTGCAGTGGAGCAGTGGAGCTAAATTTGAAATAAAAATGATAAATTTCTGAAGCAGTTTTCCTTTAACTGTTTCTCGCTGAGACGTTGATTAAGTTTACGTAAAATTAAGCAGACCCTTTATTTACGCACGTTGGAAACCTCGCTTTCACTAGAAAAAAGCCCCTTAGTATCCGTTGTGTATCTACCTAGGTCAAGTCTTACGAAAACTAATGTGAACAAGACTTCTTGTGCGGAAAATTGCCATCATAATGAACCGTTGTAAATTCGTAGTTTTTTTTGAATCCGAACCACAGTTACCTTTCAAATGCAAAACGATAATTTTCTTCCAAACATTCTGATGTATACGGAGTACCGTTTTGTACTCTTGCAGCGAATGAGATATTTCCAACACGAGCTGGAGGAAATCGAGTTCTGTAATCGAATTCCGAAAAACCCATTCAGTATAAATTAGGAGCATCGCTTTGTCTGTAGTATGCCGGAAATGAGCGGAAGCTTCAGGTACAAATAAGAATCGTTCTATTTATGAATGACTTTGCAGATGTATCTGAACATGTGTAGTGTAGTCCCACAGTAATGATTCCCCACTTGCCCATGGAACCAAGCTAGGGCCTTCTAGTCGTTTGCCATTGGTTCTAGAACAGCGAGATGGTTCACTGAGCACCGATGGCTAACGAGCAGAAGGCCTTAGCTTGATTGCATGGTATACTCGGTATCTCTGCAGATTTCAATGCACGTTGTATTATATCTTTGACTGCTGTCTACCACATTTATTCACTTTCACATAAACAGTTGTGAGGTTGTACCATTGCCAAACCAAGACGTAGAGATACGGCAATTTAAAATCTTCGTCGTTGGAAAGACGAGTCCCATTATACTATGATTTACTGCTCACACGCGCACACGCACAGCGAAACAACTGGCGCAATGTGCACAGTGCACAGAACGTATTTTGTTACATGTTGTGAGAAGTGGAACTGTTAGAATTTAAGAAATAGAACCAAAGACATGAATTTCTTGGTAACAATTTTGAAGTGAGTGTAAGAATTTGTGGAAAAGAACATTGTCGTTGTTTGACCGATCTTTAGTGGCCGTCAAGAATATAGGGTCTAAGAACTTGTATCCATTTTGAAGAGTGATTGGAAAAAGCGTCTTGATGATCAGCATCATTCAAGAACTTAGATTTCATATTGAAGTTTCAGGCATTAGATTGATTTTGATTTTTTCATCTTCCTCAAAGCTGACGTTAGAATTCATCCATATAAAACTCGTCCTCTTTGAAGAGGGGAGGGGGTAGGGACAAGATGGGAGTGGATCTGAAACAGGCACGGACTGGCCATATAAAGCGACTTGTGAAATCACAAGTGCGCTTTTTGGAATTTTAGTTCAATTTGCTATATTGGCGCCTTTGGAAGTTCGTTTTAGCGCCATTTGGCGCCTTTTACTCACTACAAGCGCTTTTGCTACCATTTCACAAGAGCGCCTTTCAGTAGCCAGTCCGGCCCTGATCTGAAAGTCTGTAGATGACGGGATTCATGGATGGTCTATTATTGGTCGTTAGGAAAAGAATTGACACAGGTGAGAACGACCGCAAAACAAAACACCTAGTTTGCAGTTTCACTCATGTCACTTCTACGATTGTCTTCCAATCAAAACTTCTCGTTACATAAAATCGATTCCAAAACAAAATTTTCTAATTTCAAGTCGTCTCTCATAACGTACACATAATATGCATAATAATGAAGAATGTGAAAAGAACTCATAAAATGTGTAAACCTCTTTCTATTTGGTTGTGATATACGGTTTGTTGTTTGGAATTCCTCGTTTGACGAAATATGCGAAAACTTTAACCCTCAGACAATGTAAATATGGTCCAACATTTCACGTTTATTTCCACCGCACACAATAACAAAGCTACGAATAAACCTATATGTGTGCCTTGTGGCTTTACATCTATATGTACGAAAAGCAAACACACACGCTACACACATCCAACCCACCTTTATAGGTAATATATATGGAATTTGTGTACGAGAGCTGCAAAGCTTTTGCCATATGGAGCGGAGGAGCGAAATATTTTTTTTTTGGCCGGGTTGACTGTTCATCTGCATACACAGTATAGCTTGAACATGGTCAACTTACAACACAAAAGGTGAGATTTTATCTTTGAAATGACTTTGCATTCTGGAAGCGATGTATAAAATACATATTGGAGGACTAACATTATACGAAAAACACTTATATTATATTTCATATTATAACGAATGTGACTCTCGAGTGCACATATACGCGAGTATGTATCTGTAGATGGACCTATGGAACGATTTCTGTTATAATCATGGCATCACGTTAGTAAGGCGCCGTGACGCAAGTTCAAGGCTACAAAAAAAAAAATTTAAAAAAATTTTAGGTACAAGGAACGATATATACTTTTTGACTTCCCCCTCAGCCGGGAATGCCCTCCAAATATTTTTAACGTAATCTAGGGTTCAGTACGAGTTCAACGCAGTATCGCACGTCAAAAAATAATAAGATTTGGCCGAGATATGAATTTTGCCAATTCTCTTCGTCTGTGGAAAATCGATTTCGAGAACGGCCCGGAAGCTTTTTTGATGAAATTTTGGGAGTAGTTCGGGAACGTAACTTTAAGACGTTTGGCAAAAAAAAATTTGGGTAAATGAGAGCTGTGACTACCGAATTCGATGAATTTCTCAAATTTAATCGAACGCTGTAAACAAATTTCTCCCTTTTTTTGGATAAAACTTTTGTAAAATTCAAATTGAAGTTGTGTTGGTTTCTCATTGAGTGATTGGAGTGAAAGTCTAGAAAAAGTCAAGTTGGCTGAGTGAAGTTTGAAAATGGAATAGTCGAAGAATGTTACTCCACAAATGGAACCGACATCTTCTGTCATATGTGGCGCAATTGTTTTTAGGTAAACAATAAGATTTGGAGTTGAATTTTTGCGTACCGAAACTTTAAGCGTCACCCTTCCAGATATCACTTCTTTTGTAAGTAAAGGACTTGCGTCACTTTATCCTCTTTCAAGAGGTTTTTTGTCTGATATGAATATACGTTTAAATGCATGTACATAGAGGGAATGCAAATTTTGAGGTCAATATGGCCACATAAAATACGTGTGGAAGCAGCACATTCCAGATAAATTTTGATAATAAAACGGTTTATAATAATCCAGTGTGATTTAGAGTTGGTCACATTTTCCTTTTTGTTTCGGAAAAAAAGCAAAATTAATTTCAATTGCCAGTTAGTATTCGGACCAATTTATATTTAGGAATTTGCTTGGTTTGGTGGTTACATAGGACGAGCCGTAACTCATCTTAAGCATACTTCATCTTTCCAATTAGCCGAGAAAGCTGTTCCAAAAAGAAGTATAAGTCCGTGGTGTAATGAATTTTCAGGTACATTGGAGAGTCCGCTTCAGAAAATGTCATAAAATTCATCGGAAAAGAATTCTGATGGATTTTGTAGAGTTCTCCGAAAGCAGTGTAAGTGTAGACAGCGCATCGAGTTTTTCTTGATAGTCTGGTCTCAGTCGCGTTCTTCGCGATTGGTCTGTAAAAGTTGATTTTATTGTTTAGTCCTGTAAATCGGACCTAGCCAAGTAAATCCTGGAATCGTCGCAGTGCAATGTTGTCGAGTTGGCGAATGTGAGATAGCATTTTTACTGTTGAGCGGATTGTATTCATGCAGAGTTTCAATGGTGTTGCTGTGAGCCAACATTCGTGGAGGAGGGTAATTATACAAAAGCGAGCTCAGTTTGATCGAAGCTAATGTGCGTTGAGTTTCAGTGAATTCGGTAATGCCTGGCACGCGGGGGGTAGTTTGTTACAAGCAAAATGTGTTTGATGATTTCCATGCAGCGGCCGAGCATTTAATTGCTGGAAATTATTCGTCAGCTTCGAAGATGATTATTGAAGGTCGTTCCAATGGAGGCCTGCTGATTGGAGCTTGTGTGAATCAAAGACCCGATCTATACGGAGCTGGCATTGTTTCTGTTGGGTAAATTTTTGAGTTTTTTTTTTTGAGTTAAAAACTGTTTTTGTAATCCAGTCACAATTTGGTGTGACAGTGTCTTGGACATGCTGCGCTACCAAAAGTTCACAATTGGACATTTTTGGGGTCTGAATACGGTAGCTCTGAAGACATCGTCCATTTTCCTATTTTCCATTTTCGGATGTTATGAAGCGGTGAATAACTGTAGATGTTATTCACCGCTTCATAACATCCGATTCCCAGCCGCAGCTGGAACTCAATATCGATATTTTCTCTCTAATTTGATTTGGTTTTTGATATGCTCGACTTCTTGCTCGATTTTCTGTTCTTATGATTGACTTCAAAGCTGTGCTTTGTTTAGACGTAATTGTTCGATGTAATCGTAGAGATTGTGTACCTTGTCTTCGATGCGCCAGTAAGGTTTCTACCCGTTGGTGATAAATAAATAAATAAATAAATAAATATTTAGTAACGACAAGCGATCATGACGATCGTGTCGTTCCTAGTCATTCGTAAAAATACACCGCCCAATTGCAATATGAAATCGGATTAAATGGAAACCAGGTAACACTCGAAGGAACTGACTCTGAGTATATGAGTCCGAATTTTATAATAACTCCGAATTGCAGACCCAACCGTTACTTCTTCGAGTAGAAACTGATGCCGGCCATGGATCTGGAGTGCCCATAAGCAAATTGATCGACGAACAGGTGTCCTGTCATTTTCAGCTGAGTCACTCGATTTGAGTTTTGAAGGACGAACAGCTCATGACAGTGGTGTAAGCGTTCGCTTTTCCATCACTACAATGTTGATGACGGTGTCGTTAGCTTTATGGTTCAGCCGGTGCTAGGCTATAGGCGTTGTGATGTGTTTTTAAATGAGTAAAATTTTCGTTTGAGTAGTGAATTTGGAACTTTATATATTTTAACGTCGCAACGAAATTATGGTTATATCCGGTACCAAACGAACTGTAGTCCGTCTGTACATCTAACATCCGTGACTTTGATAATTTTTCCTCTGAAAAACTGTAATCTACAGTTAAGCCTGTGCCACACCAGATTCTATTTCCATACGATTTGACAGTTAAAATGTCAAAAATATAAGGAATAACGAAAAATGTATGAGCTATTGGCTGTAAATTGTGTGCAAGTTTGTGTATTGTCCTTACAGTTTGGCTCGAATTGCGATTATTACAAATGGCATAGCAATTCTAATAATAGCCCTCTGTACTTCGTGCGGGGATGAAAAACCACCGGTCGACGCTGTTTTTTTTCCAACGATTTTTGCATGATTCGATTTCTTTGATCCAAAGTTAGATTTTACAAATATTTAGAATTTAATTGATTTGTTTTTGCGGTTTTATTGCTTCGCTAAATTATACCGCGTTCCACCTGTTTCTAGAAACGATAAAAAAGAATTCCAAAGCCATAGCAAATATAAAACTCAATTTTAATAAGCTGAAGAATTTCTTCGAAAAGTTTTTTCCCCATCGCTTATTTTTTATCGCAAAGTTTACCTTTAACTTGTAATTTTAATTATACCTTCATGTGAGCACATATTATAAGCCTTTCAAATGTTTGTCAAAAATAATTCTTCTATGTCATCTCAACTTGTCAAAAGTCTCTCTAAGCGATTTCATTCTGTTTTCTGTGTAAGAGTAAACTCCTTCGAAGCTTTGAATATTAAAACGGATAATTTTCTATGAGAAAAATCAAAGTCTTTCACGTGTGACGTGCACTTACTGTTCACACAACTTTTATGATTATTATTGCTAGTTGCAGGTTCCAGCGGTAGGTAAATTATTAGCTTGCTTCAACGCACAGTCCAGATCCTCCGAATGGTCTTTGATCACTCTCATTTGTTTGTAGTAATCCATGATCTTCTGTTCAGTGACGGATAATATATAAATCAAAAAACCTCGAAATCCATCAATCTCTTCTTAGAGCATGTTTGATACATTGGAAAGCGGATCACTCAGGGCCGGACTAGCTACATGTTGGCCCTTCGGGTGATCGATACAAAACTATTTGATTCGGCCCTATTTCCATACAAAAAAGCTGTTGACCCTTCGGGCGACGCCCGATCGCCCAATATGGCCAGTCCGGGCCTGGGATCACTAGTGGACATCGACCTAAGAATACCTAGATATGAATGTCAAACAGCAGCTTGAAAAATAAATTTCGTGGATGTGTGTGTGATATTTGTGTTCAGATATAACTACGCCGTCAGTCGTCCTAAAGTAGGCGCTAAATTCAAACTTATTCTGTTTGCATGAGACGTACGTCGTGTCGATCGTTCCAATTTTGTGTAGTTGTGTGCGTGAGATGTTAGCACTGGATTGTAGTTCGACATTGCAACTCTCTGCTTCTCTAGATCAAGTAAGTTTCCATGATATTTGCTCTGAAAAAATCCATCCGATTCCGAGCTATTGAAAGACCTAACTTCGTTCATCACGGGACATTCATGGAATTAGCCATTTATAAAAGATGTACGCGTTACGTATACCTTTTGTAAAAGATTGAAGACTGCTAAAAGCTGCTTAGACAACAGAACAAACAAGTTGCAACCTATCTTTGGAATCGTCGAATGTGCAAAAAATAGAGAGCTTTTTCAGTACAATCACCAATTTCTTCCTCATTTGATATACAAAATCTTCCCACTCACAACAGCAAATTTACTTTATCGGGAAATTTTCCAATTTGCGGAATTGGGAAAATGAAATTGAATAAAAGAAGTTCAACTTCAAGGTTCGAGATTGGAATAACTTGTTAGCGATTTATATCAGTATAGGATTCATGCAGACGTTCAAGGAACGTTGATACGCTGCGTATATAATTCGCTATGAAAATCATTTTTAACTTCTGTAATGCTGTTCCAACAATTTGTAACATTTTCGCAATGAAATAAATGATGGAATTTGTTCTTGTATCACTCGTTAGACACCCCTGTCGGGAGGGTTTTGGCTTTCATTTTTTATAAGCTGTCACAAATGCAATGCAATGCAAGGCTATACACTAACGAGGTTATGCCATCCGCCATTGTTTCAGGCAAATGGTGTCACACCTTTCGCATACAAAAACATAAGGGCGACCCGTAGGTGTAGAGGACGTAGTTCGGTGTCTATAGAACTGCCCTGCAATGTTTCTTTAAATCAGTTTATTTAAACTCATCCTTGTTAAAACTGCTTACAGCAATTTCGAAAGCACCGTCTGAAGTCTCATTCTCATTCATAAACTGAACTCTATGAAAAATTCATCAAAGTCAGGTGACACTTACTTTATATATAGACAAAAAACACTAAAATCCGGAAAGGCGGCTGTCGGCCATTTTCTTAAGCCACTGAAAACAGTTCTACCGCTTTCCGGCAATTTACGCGAAATATAGGCAAGAAACACTAAGATTCAAAAAACTTCGCCCTCACTGTACGGCCGAGTAGCTCAAATTAGGCCCACTCTATGAGCTCTAACTTTCGAGGTCAAGATCCGATTTTAACAAACTTTTTTTTCCTTTTATTTGCACCATCTATTAAGTTTGCGCGAGCAATACCGCTGATAATATATGCGATAAACCTCGACCAGACTTCTAAAATAGCACAATTTTGACCATAACTTTGGATCGGTTCGACCGATTTTGCTCATCTTCGAACTTAGCCCTGCTTTTTTGATAAAAAGTCGAAGAAAAAAAGCCCCATCAAGATTGGTTTCATTTCACTCAAGTTATCGTGATGACAGACCGACAGACGGACATTTTTTAAAGAGCTGATTCGGCCCACAAGGTTTGCCCTTACTCCGGGGTTCGAAAGCGACGTGTTACAAACGTAAGAGTAAAGGCATGAGACTTTCGTACTTCGTACGGGTCTAAAAACTCACCACCAGCTATGTTTGTATGGCGTGGTGATATTTATGCATGGAATGTGTTGTAGCAGCCGATTACCTGTTTGGCAAGACCTCCCATGTATATAGCCTTGTGCAATTTATGCAACATAAAGAAACTGCAGGCCCGTATCTAGAGCCGAATCTTGGGTTGGGCAATCCCCAAAGTTCATAGCTAGCAGTTTCGTGAAAGGTATCTTTGAGAATGTGTTCTTTCAATGCATATCGTCGAATGACTTTAGTTATCTATAAATT
>JANTFA010143419.1:0-21669 GCA_026413405.1 Phytosciara flavipes | reverse complement strand
AGTCAATTTTATATTTAAGTTTCGATTTGTCATTATCACTTTTTCATATTCGAAATATTTTCAAAGGCTTAACGTAAATTTTTGCTTAAAACCCAGGTAAAACTCAGGTAAAATCTGCCAAAAACGGTTCATAACTTATGTGGCTAGTGAATCATTTAGTTTATCGTTAAAAGTGAGTTGCATTCTGTCCTTTTTGATGCCATATAGTATACGAAATATACCTATACACAATTCACTTTAATTTTCTTGTTGTCTGAGCGTCGTATTTATATGTGTACACATTTGTATACCACTTTGTGATGAAAAAAAGAAACTTAATTTCTGCTGGTTGTGTTTGTTAGCAATCTGTACAGTACAGTACGTTTACATGTGGCTCATTCCACGGAAAATGTGACAAAATACAAATGACTGAAGTTACCTAAATACGGTTCATTCATGTGCTTAAATATAAGGTAGTGTAGCATAGGTGATAGGGTAGTTGTTTTTGAACTCACAGCATCCGACTACCCGACCGCTGTGCTCGTACTCGTGGCACCGGGCCCTACCTGATGCACTATGCCACCATCAGTGGTCAACAATTGCTTGTTGCTTAATCAAAGTTTTTTTTTCGGAATTTTCACTTTTTTGTAACGTCAGTGAAACATTTTTTGCACAGTGAAACTATGCTTACTGGACGAATGGAGTAATTTAAGCCCAATCCCTCAAGTTTGTACAGTAAAACACGCAAATCATAACAGCGTGACGTCATTTATGACCAGTCCCTCGGAGTCGGAAATGCAACGAAAAATTTTCGTCACATCACTGACGGTGGAATTACCCATATACCTTTATACAAACGTTGTAAATGTTGTTATTTCGAAGAAAAGAAAAAGAAACTCTCCGTGTTGTGAACATAGAAAGTAATTATTTATTGCCTTCACAGCATGTCCGAATGATTCATCTTTGCTGTAATCCTTTTTTGGGCTTAAAATGGTAGAATTGTATGACGGACTGGCAACAACAAAAAATACGCACAGTCTCAAGTATATGATACTACGTCGAAATTTACTTTACTTCTTCAGACAAAGCAACCGGAAATATTTTCAAAAGATTAAATTTGTTTGTCACGGATTTATTTGAGCGAGCCTAATGCTTTGTTTTATGGTGTACGAATTTGATAGGTGAATTGGATAGGTGATAATCAATATTTCAAGGCAAACCAAAATCAGTCTTATTGGTTATTCAATCGCATTGATACTCTTTTGTATCCCAGATTATTGTACTAAAAGGTAGAAAGTTCGTTTCCATTTCAGTATTTACGCAACTTCTATATTTACTATTTGGACAATCTTTTCTAGTGGAAAAAATGATTCCGGAACTCTGCTGAAGACGCTGTCAAATTTTTGTAGGGCTTTCTATCAGTTGTCCAATGTTTGCTGGGCTTAGTAGCTACACTTCGACCATTTTGAATTGTATGTTATACAAGTAGCATTCAGACGACGATTACTACTAAAACACTTATCAGGTCATCAAATCAGAGACCTGATGACCTGAAAACGTTTAATTAGTCCTGGAAGGCACTTCCTGAAGACCAGAAACAATTCTAAATACTCAAAGTGTAGCTACTGAACCCAGCCAACAATGTATAGTTTGTACCATTTGTTTTCAGTAAAACTCACACCTGAATGACACATTTTGTATAGGAGAATGTCCCTTTGTGCGTCATTGTGAATGACGCTGGCACAAAATCCCTAATTACCTACATTTGGCTCATTTTAAACAAGTCAGAGTGCCCATGATTGACCATGTTCCTGATATTTCCAATAATTGTAAATCATTTACGAGAGAGTTCGATTCCCGACTGTGGCAGAAAAAAAACCGATTGTCAGACGTGTATACAAAACACAGCTGATTGAATTGGTTCGAGTCTGTGGCAGTTGGTGGATAAAGCTTTCACACGGCTATTATGATACGGCGGATAAGGGTTTTGTAGAGACGAAGTTTCATGTTTCTACTTCGGCCAATGTTTATTGTATGAAAAACCTCGTGAAAAATGGACGTCGTTTATGGATGTTCTCCTAGTAGATAATCGACGTTTGGTAGTTAGTGTCGCCCTGTCGCGAAATTTTTGTTTTTCATTCAAAACGTAGCAAATGTAATACATACTCGTAAATGGTCCATTAAATCTTCACATCCAAAGAAGAAGAAGAAGAAGAAGGAGAAGTAAAAAAAAAGTATGAGAAGAATTCATCCACAGGATATTTACCAGGATCCAGCAGTTTAATGTGAATTTTATTTTATATTAAGCCTTTTGTGCGTAAAACATGGGTCCATATATTGTGTCCAATGTCCCATGGCTTTCCGACAGTTTAAGTATACAAGGAGGAGAAAATAATAAAATAATGGGCGTGTGTGTGTGGGCAAAAATAACATTTTTACAATATAATAATAAAAATGAAGGAAAATGTTATTATGTTGTATCATATATTATACGCAGGGAAGTTTAATGGATCCGAAGAAGAAGAAAAAACCAGATATGGATGGGGGGGAGGAGAGAGAGGGGACAAGGACTCTGGTTTCGGTTTTAGAAGATTGTATAATGTGGAATATAATAAAGTTTGGACGATTTTTATTTACAGTATGTCGCCATTTATACTGCATGTCGACATTTAACCAAAATATTGTTTTTTTCCTCTGTTTGTCCCAAGCTTTATTTTTCCAATTTTATTGGGACACACTGGTGGTGGTACGTATCAAACAATGCTGGTGTGCTTAACAAAAACACAGGGAAAAAAACGTTCCGAAACGCTTTGTGCAAATATTAAAGTGAATGAAATTGCGCTGTGTTTTTTATTCCAAACTTTTTTTTTGTTCAATTTTTAGTGGTTTTGCAGTATGGGTTGTGTTAGTAATATGTTTTTGGTTGATAAATCCTATAAAAGTTCCAGCTACCAGATGCTATTTTTTCTGGTGTTAAGGAATTTTTTTTTCGTTTGTTTAAATGTAATTGAACTGAAATTCGATATGTAGTTTGACAATTCGTTATTGTGGAAACAATGCCATTATTTAGGGATGCGGATGTGACCTTGTGTGTTCAGTCGCCATGTTTGCTTTTTTTTGAAATAACGAAAAATAGAATTTTTATTGTTTGCTTCAATTTTCAGTAAACATGACACGGTGCGGTTTAACCGAATTTTAATAAAAATGGGAGTTATCTTCGAAACAACTTTTGTTCGAGGGGTAGGGTGGCGCAGCGAGCGTTTTTGAATATAATTGAGAACATCCCTGATTTGAGAAATCAATCTCTTCCAATTAGCTTTCCAATGATTTGTGCGCACAAAACAAACATTTTTTTGTATGGAGACATCATTGAAAAGTGTGATAGATTTCGAGATAACCGAGGCTGAAGTATGCGATTTTCACGAAAATCGCCAAATATCGCAAAATTCAACTGCAACTATCTAGGAAAATCGATCTTTCCATTGATGTCCCCTTACAAAAAAATCTGTGTTTTGGGTCTACAAATGACTTAAAATCATTCGAAAGCTAATTGGAAGAGGTTGATTTTCATCAGTTTCTCGCATTCCATACAAAATTGTCAAAAATTACCCTCAAATCACGGGTTGTCTCAATTATTTTCGAAAGCGCCCTCTGCGCCACTCTACACCCAGAACAAAAGTTGTTTCTGACGACCCAAAAAAGTGATATTCGAAGATTTTTTATTAAAATTCGGTTGAACCGCACCGTGATGGACATGTGAATGGTATGTTGCTGATTCCACAGCTGAATTCATGTTTTAGACGAATTTTCACCATTCAAACTGTTTTATAAATTAATTATACGAGCAACTACCACCCCTTTATCCCCTCATTTCTGCTAGCTGGTTCTTAAAATTTTGAGTCCAAAACAGAGTCTGTCTCAGTGTCGATTAATGTGAGCGTTATGGTAACTCAAGTTAGAGAAATAGAGAGTCCGTACAAACTTCTGTTTGTTTGAAAGTATTACTCTTGTACAATACCGAAAGAAGCTTAGGATATAATTCTTATTGGACAAGTGTAGTTTCATACCTCGTCTTCGGCTTAGTTATGCCAACTCTACACTTGACTAACATTTCCAAAACAACAAATTCAGCAGTAACGTAACTTACCAATATTCTTACCACTGCAATTGGAATATCGGAGTTCCGACAACTTCGACCCAAAATAGATCCAATTTTGTAAGTCACCTAAAATTTGAACCAAGCCATTAAGTAATTGTGAGTGTTCATGAGAATCGACATTTTTTTTTCAATGAAACATCTTCAAATGATGCGATATCGAAAATACAGGTCCGCCAATTTGTTTCTTATGATCCCAATAATTTCCATTGAAACCTTCCCAGCCATACAAAATATGAGTTGCTGAAATATGACCAAACATATACCAGCCTGTTATTACCAGGAATTCCATTTGACATAATATGCACTATCAAACGTTCTGAACATACACAGCTAATTGAATAGGGTACGTAGTTATCTTCTAATGAAATGTAATTGCATTACTAAGTCACATGTACCTTGGCAACAAGCTATGTGCCATCGTGTAGGTGACAAACAAAACAATCCCCAAAGCAATTTACCTATATTTTGGATTGATGAACACGCCGCGTGTGTATAGAAGTTTCATTATATGTTGCATCGCATCAGGTTAAGGGCATGCTCGTTTCTTGAAAGTCCAGAGGCAACTCCGTGTCAAAAGTAATCGGACGAATTGAAGGGAAACCAGCATGCTCTAATTGGCAAATACTTTCAAGATTGACATTTGGCTGCCCTTTTTTAGTTTTAAAATTTTGCACATAAGAGGCAGACTTGATTGTTTCGGTGAACCGAAGTACTGCCAATCTTGATTATTTCTATGAACCGAAGTACTGCCAAATGAGACAATCTTGATTATTTCTATGAACCGAAGTACTGCCAATCTTGATTATTTCTATGAACCGAAGTACTGCCAATCTTGATTATTTCTATGAACTGCCAAAATGACAATATAGATAGATAGATAGATATAGTACTTCGTTTTTTGTTGTTTTCTAACTACTACAACTTCGAAGTACTGCCAATCCTGGTAGAATCTGCTCAAAAATATTATGAATTCACTGTTGTCGAAATACGACTTATGCCGAAGACAAACGAGCCATTTTTCGTTGCTGAGATCGACAAGTATGCTGCGGTTTCTATTGTAATCGGACATTCACCACAGTGCAAACAACGCAGCAGAATTGTCGATCCTATCAACGAAAAATTGAACGTGTGTCTTTAGATTTAGACGAAGTGGATACAGTTTTAGGTTCCTATGAAGCTGGTTTCAAGCTGGAGCAGTTTCATGATGATCTAGGATGCAAGAGATGAAACTCTAGACTCGACATACAATAGACCAAATATCAATGTAGTGCATGCACTGCGTATTTTTAACTTGCTGCTTTGGAAAAAATAAGGAAACACCACCAAAGTCCTTCTCCTATCCGCATGCCACAGAGAAAAAGTTTTTTTCCTACCAACGTCGGTATGAAGGTATTTTTTCGCACTAGATGTCCGTGTGATGTCGTGTGATGATTGGTATTCAGAAAATTTTGGCGGTGTAGGTTCAAGCCTCGGTCTGTGCAACATTTTTATTTATTAATATTGGTCTTTCTTCAACGTGCGAAAAAAAATGAAAACGCACTAGTGAAAAAAAGCCTTTCATACGACATTGCATGGGTGCATGGGAAGGTGATGATTATGGCCCGGAATTGCGAAAAAGAACAATTAAAATAGAAGAGAAATCTAATAGAAAATTACAACTTGAAATCAGACCCAGTTCAAGATGCTAGCAAATGTTTCAAACGACGATTTGTAGTCAAAATCAAAATAAATAAAAATGGGAAACATATTCGACGTTCGCATATTTATTATTGTTTTGGTTACGATGATAGGCATGGTAAATTTCAACATGTAAATGGGTGTCGTACATTAAACAAAAGAACTGAATGGGAGTGATGAGTGATGAGAGTTTTAATTTAAAGGAAAACCCAACAAGGAAACAGGATGTTTACGAACTATAAACGAAAGCAGAAACGCACAACAAAACATAAATTTTAATAACAAAGGAAGGGTTATTTCAGCCCCATCAAGAAACCCCCGATGGCAGAGATTTAACGTTCTAATATGGGGTGCGTGTCTGTTGTTATTGATAAATAGAAATAATAATAACAACCAGCACGCCGTTTTGTTATCAGATCGGTTAGTGGTCATTTGAATAAATGTTCAGAAATTTATTTTGTTTGCACAATTCGTAAAACAACTTGAGAGACGACATGGCATGAATGACTGCATATACCATGCGAAGAATGTGTGACATAAAGCATTCTTTATTGATGCTAGAGATATTCTTTGCAATTTCCCTTCCTTTTTAAAAGAAAAAAGAAAAAGAAATTCCCTCGCTCGTTGACAGATGTGTGTCGTCGTTAAAACAATTTTTATAACTAATGAACTATATCTCAGCATGGTGTACAAGCATGACATATACACAACGTTTCCACATGGAATCACATACAATGTGTGTGTTTGTACTTGCTCATGCTATCGTATATAAATCACATAGTGTGTTGATAAAAAATGATTCGGGCTCTTGGAAAAATGGCTAAGATGGAAAAGGATTCTACCATGATGATATGTTGGTTCTGTTCATTCAATAACATCAAAGGCGATACAGTTTATAGCAAAATGAGGCACTCTTGTATGCATGGATTTGCTGAGGCGATATACAGTTAAATGACTTCAACAGTCTTTTGAGCTGGGAATGTAGTTCAAAGTAAATGAAAATTTAGCCAAGTCGAAACGAAACGTATAATCGCAATGTTTGTATTTGTTCGTAACAGATAAAGTTAGTTTTCGCGTTCGAAACCGCGTTCATGCAGATATTCAAATTAATTGCAATCAAAAGGAATCAATAAATTATCGTGCTCGTTTCAAACCAGATTAAAGTTTAACTTTACTCCCGTTCAAGCGGTTTGAATTCCGGTTGGGATCAAACACTTTTATGGTTCTAATGTTACACAAAAGCTATAATGTAAACTCAATGAGGTTGTATAACACATACACAACACAGACACCTTGCAGGAGATTAGTTGAGCATAGTCATATCAGCCGCTGTCGGTTCTCAATTTATTGAGAAGGAATTTCGTGGTTTTAGCGTGTGGTTTTAGCTTTTAGCCAATTATGGTTTTGCTGTGACCACAGGGGTTGGGTCAAAAAAGGGTTTACTGCTGCCTGCACGAGCTAGGTCACCTGCTTTTACATATCCGTCTAGGTTTACTTGGTTATGGGAAGCCAGTTGTTTCAACAAGCTTTGACGTGGAGCAGTTTTCATGGAACGCTTTGAGTGTGGCTTTGCTGTCTGAGCAAATATCAATATTCACTTCGTGAGTTCCTTAAAAATAAAATTGGCAAACTGAACATTTTCAAAATGAACGTTATGAGCCTTACACTGTCTGACCAAGTGGAATCTACTAGTAATGCAGATGAACCGTTGGAAAAACCTGTGGTCAACTGCTGTCACGTTTCTGCTTATGGCCACTCAAAAATTTTAGAATAGTCACTGAAATGACATACCGGAACTGTCAATGCTATCTGATTGGTGCATCTCCTCATGGTATTTTTGTTCATTAAATCTTCGCGATTGGATTGCTGCTCTATTCTCCCCATGACATAAATAACCTTTGTTCTGTCGTATCCACTGATTTGTCTTTCCGTTTCTGAGTCTAATTCCAGGCATACCTCGTTCCATGGCTTCATTACCGGACTGGACTCGAAAAGCCCATCAGAGGATCCATCCAACTCAATTGTAAAAGGCCCACAAATTAAATATTTTCATACAAAATTCGAAAAGGTCCATTTGGAATCCCCGAATTCACCATATGGCCAGGCCAGCCATGACTCTTTATGCCACTCTGAATTTATTCTCGGATGTTTCCGCTACATACGACGTATGTCATACGTTAACACTGGGAGGACACATATGTGTCAAACACTTTACGATTCAGACTGATATTGCTTTTAAAATTAAGTTTGAGTTTCCGAAACGCTGCCTACGCTTGACTTCTGCAGTTCGATTGTCCACATTCAACTTCAGTTTATCGCCGAGGTACACATATCTGTTGACTATATCGATGACAGTGTTTCCAATTTTAATGTCTACGTCCTCGTCAATGTTTTGTCATTACTTTGGTCTTCGATAAGTTCATTTTGAGACCAACTTTGCTTGACTCCTCCTTCAACTGTTCTAAAATGATCTGAGCGATGATTCTCCAGAAACACTCTCCACAAATGAATAACTTCGGTGAGATGGTGTCACCCTGTCCATCCTGAATTTCGCCGTGCTCTTATGAAGTTTTATCGAATTTTATACACGACATAGCGTTTCTATAGACGTATCGAATTGTGTTTGAGTACCTTGAGTCTACATTCGTCTAATGAGTATGATATCGACCATGTTTCCACTTAATCAAACGAAGTCAATAAATATCAAGGTTATCCTATGAGACTAATTACTTTCGTTTTCTTTTCTCAATTAATAAATGTTCTCATCACCTGTAAATGATCATATGCGATTAGCAGCTTGTAGATTGTTGGTAACAGTCTTGTCTTATGGGTCGGTGATTTTCCACCTTTGTTATGTCTGCTCTTTTGTGCAGCAGAAACTTCTGCCTTTATAAATGCAGGCTTACCGAGTATTACGGTCATTGTTTAGAAATTTATATTTAACCTTGATTGTATCTCCCACGCTTCGTGCTGCAAACGACAAATTAAAAAAAAAAGGTTTCTGCACCTGTGTCCAAATGTGTTTTTGATGGTTTGGGAGTTATCTACCGAGTCGAAGGCGTGTTTTCTAATCCCACGCGTCAACACAAACATTCTCGAGCTGCACATAAGCTACCTCATGTGTCGATATGCAAAGTTAAACCAATTTTCCCACTTCCGAACCAAGCTAATAAATGTGCGATATATTACACAGAGGCACATAAATATGCAAATAAGAGTCGCTGCTATGTTCAGCCTCTACAAAAATGTAAATCATTTCCAACTTCCAACGCAAAACGTTATTAATATGAACCCTTTCCACATCGTGTTCAAGTCAAACAATTTGTGTAAACAATAAAAATCTTCATTCAATAAATTACCATGCTTAGCGTTTAACATTTTGATTGCTTTGTGGCCGCAACGTTAAGAGTATGAATAGACTATTAAAATCAGAAATGATATCTCTCTGGCATTACAATATCGCCCGAATTCGAATCAAATTCTACTTCATTTTGTGATGAAGAATTTATTTTATTTTTTATTAGATGTATATCCATCACACGCTGTGATTAGATGCCACATAAAAGCGTTTAATGGTTTCTGTTCAGTGTCTAGAATAGTCAGTCGCGTATCGGTCTTTATCGAAGACAACTCAATTAGGTGGGCTGTAAATTATGTGTGTTTAAGCGACGCACAGGTAGGAGCAGGGTAACAAAAAGACCAAAAGATTTTTTAATTTAACTGGTAGAAATCGTAATTAATTTTCGATAAATTGGCTTTTCGTCGCATATAAATTGACTTTTTGATTTTATTTTATACGTTTTTTTTTTTGGTTCGTGATACGGAGAATAATCGCATAAATTGGTCATAAATTGGCTGTTAAACGTGTAGAAGAAGTTTGGGAAAATTTTAATTAAAATCAAATATTCCAGTGATTTATGATTTATCCGATAAAAAAGAGACTCCCAATTTTTCTCTCTTGTGATATCCAATCTTCTTCATTTTTTTGTGTATTAAATAAATTTAATTTTGTCGAATATGTCTGTGTGCTTTACGGGGGAGTCCTAATTACATTATGTTCGGTTGTGTATTATATCGCATAGCTCAATATTATGCTTTGATTATTCGCATTGGATGGAAAATTGAATTTTTCATTCCTTTAAAGGATGTTTCTACTTTTAATCTTGTTTGTTTGTGAGGGTTTTTTTGTTGTTGTTGTTGGTAAAGCATATGGCTTGAACAATGTTTATGTTTGTGATATTGCGCGTTTCTGGAATAAACTCAGTTATTTTCGAATTGGAAAATGAAAAATTGCAAAATCGACAGCAAAATAGTAGATTATTTTGTACTGTGGGTTAAATCGAGCCGAACCAAAGTAACTGAAGTAGTAGTATGACATTTAAGAGCCAATAAACAAATTACCGAGGGGTAAACCACTTCGAAAAGGCTGTACCACAACTTTGATTTTCTTGACTTTTGTGATTTTTCCCTAATTTTTGTGGCTCTTTTGATGTTTATGTTGAAAATTCGGCGGGAGGGCACAAATACTTTCTGGTAGCAATGGGCTGTGAGCAAGAGTTTGCAAAAAGTAGGTGCCCACTTACCACGAATATGTTTATCGAACTCATTATTGTGCGTAGAATTTCTGAAAAGATTGCAAGCCAGTTTCGACTCAACATAAAACATTTTATGTCTCAGACTGGCATAGCCTTCGATATGTACATTTTTTGTTCTAAAATAGGAATCGCATCATAATTTTCCACCTCAGCAACTGAAAATTGCTCGTGTGTCTTCGGCGCTAGATTTCCTCTGATTTTTTATATTTTTCGTGACTATTTGAATGATTTTGTGTTTTTTTTTTATGAGCCACGTACCATGACTTTCCGAAACAGTTTCCCCCTCGCAAATTACTCGTCATTTTGAGCCTGTGCCATTTTTCCAAACACTAGTCGGATGTAGCTCTCCCACTCATCGAAACAACAATTTGGAAAGCAGTGACGTAACATACTATTATTGCAGGATTTGTTCATTACGTACTTGCTTTCAAATTTTCGTCCTCATGAGTGGAAGAGCTACATCCAGACCCGCAGGCTACGAATGTATTCCTACTCATTAAAAAAAAAACAATTTTGAAGCAATTACGTACTGTGACTTACGTGTTCTGCTCGGTAAGTACACAAACGATCCCCAAAAAATGCATTCACCGAGCAGAAGCATGTAACGGAGTTTCATGTGCCCTATTGTTTTGTGCATTACTAGCTTGCTCCGAAGAGAGAAAATTGGCTTATTTTAACGAGCTCGATTACATACCACGCCCTCAAGGTGCACAATCTACTATTATTTTTGCATTACATCAAATTTCAATATCTTTCGATCGTAGGGTATTCATCGGAGTGCAGTGCATTTGCATTTTCCTCGTTGTTTTGTCAAGTTTTGATTTAAACGAGAAATGCACATAATTGTCATGCAAGTTTGAACGAGTGGAAAACTGGAATAGAAAATGGGGGGAAAAACTTGGCATGTAAACTTAAGTGGAATTGAGTGCAAATAATGTAGTGATTTCCGAGAAATGGCAAATTCAAATCATCGTTTTGTTATAGAAATAAAAATGGCTAGAAAGTCACATGAATGACAAATATTTTCAGTTTGAAAGTCTGGTATTTGCTTTGTTGCTTTTACTACCTTCAAGCTATTTGGTTTTGTGCAACATGTTTGTGATTTATTCAAACTCAAGTGGCAGTTGTATTTGAAGGACGATCGAGAGAGTACATCAAATACAAAAATGATGAAAACAAATTTTACCCGAGAAATATTTTGCGAACGTGCTGCATATCAATTTTATTAAATGAAAGTATTATTTCTGAGCTGTTCCATGTTGAAATTAACTTTTGTTTATTTATGAAAACGAAAAGCATTTCGAAAATTGTTTAATTTTACTGTTTTTGTTTGGAACGTTCTATTGCTCAATATAATAGCAGTTTTGTCTAACTCTATTGGTAAAGCCATAGGGGTCACCGACTTCAGAATAATCTCACGATAATACCTGAAAGTCCGTGTCCCTCGGGATAAGGTGGTCAGAGCGCTGCGATGCTTACTACATCTAGCTTCAACGATACGTTCTTGACATAGGTTTCCATCCACTATTTTCCTCTGCAGAAGGCTTGGCACAACACAAAGCAATTCCGAGAATAGCTACTGGCCCAACAAACCCGTCGAAGCCATAGCTACGCCAATCGAAAGCCGCGCTCGTGGTAATATTAAAAAAGCGCCATTGTAATTGTACCGATAAGTTAATGAAAAAAAAAGAAAAATTCAATCAAAATCGGACGTCAAATTGATTGATGTTCGAGTGTGTTGGTAGCGCGTAATGACCGAGCTGCCATGGGAAGAGAACAAATTCAAAACCCTCACCATAAACACCACTTGTCTCAAAAATCCCATAATTAGTCCAGAGAAAAGAAGCGACTATTGTGAAGCAACCTCACCGGCTCATTCATTCAGTCTCAACTTCGACGCCAACGAAGGTGAGTCAACATGGCCTCCGACGAAAAAGACTCTCCAAGTCGGCCGATCGATTCACACCACTCAGTAAACGACGGTAAGCGATAATTCGTCGATTCAATATTATCTTTGGAGAAAATTCGATAAAATAGCGTGACGTAATATGTGAACAGCCCCTTTTCTTCTCTCTCGCTCTCACCAAAATCTCTGGCTATGTTCATGAGATAGATGTATTGTATATTTCCAAGTGTCCCGTTTGGCAGTGCGCCTCAACGCATACATCAAATAATTTGTCTGGATCGATTCGATCTTTTGTCACAAGGAAGCTGATAATCTGGGAGCTCTATAGGAACCGTTCATAAATTTAATGAATGTGATTACATCATTAAAGTGTCCTAGCTCAGACATGTAAATGCAAATTTTCGAACTTGATTTCACAATCTCTCGACTTTATGTCAATTGTCGTTAGACAAATAGCAGACGCCAAACGTGCCAAAAAAAGAAAATAAATAATCGAAGGACGACCCTGTACGAAAGTATCTGTAAATTCACTCAATGTTATTCGCTTTGACACAGACGTTGCACTGAAAACTTTAACGACAAACCTCAACGTATCCACACAAATTTAGGTGTTGGACCAATAATTATTTTTCGGTAAAGTTTAATGTGTGTGCAACATTTTGTTACGCCAAACTTATTTAATAAAACTGCTGTTCCATGGAATCATATTTAGATCACACATTTAAACGAACGAATTCAAACAAAATATTAAATGTTTGAAAAATATAAAACTAAAAACTAAAAGGACAACATGCTGATATATAGAGTTTGGAGATATATATTTGCGCTGGGAATAACTTTTATCACACAAAACGAAGAATTGCCAGTATCATCCCAGTTTTGTGCCAAAAAAAGTTTTAAATTGAAACATTTTATACCCAAACAACAAACAACAGTGCACAGCCAAACAACAACTTTTCGAAGAATTTTTTATTTATTTTGTATATAAAGCCCTTCCAATTACATACCGATTCTTTACTCATTAGAAAGAACTCTAAACAAGTTCGGAACCGACTCAGATATGGTGAGGTCGTTTTTCTCGATGAATTTGTACACCAGGTACGGTCTATCCTTACTAATTAACGATTTTGAAAACGAAGTTAAACACACTCATTCTCATATATTTCTGACATAAATAATGAATGCGTTCAAGATAAATCGACCCATTTTGAAGTACCTGGTATTGTTTTACATTCATTGGTTTTTCTTCTGTTTTTGAATTGAAGTCTGTTTTTTTAGAGATGTCACGCACATCTGATATTTTTGGAATAATTGTAATTAATCAGGTGCGTCACCCCTTGGTTATTCAAAAATTGCAATATTGGTCCATTGTCCATTTCTGTTTAATGAGCGACATCTACTTTTTCATTTCCATGCGACCAGGTCCAAGGTTTTGGAAAAAAAAACAGGCGAAGACGGATGAAATCTGCTCAAAATACAAGCGAAATCCACTAAAATTCAAAATGGCGGCTGACGGCCATTTTCTAAGGTCACCAAAAAATTAGCACTTCACGGCCGTCTTTACCTTTTGAACAAAAAAAAATATCATGAAAATCGAATGAAATTTACTCGAGATATCGACAAAAAACTCTACCTGCACTGTACGTGTACGAGTAGCTTACATTAAGCCCACTCTAACTTCCCAGCCCAAGATCCAATTTTGACAACCTTTTTCCTGATTGGCTTGGGTACGCCTACGAACGTTATATTCACTCATGCTAAACTTTGAAGAAAAATCCTTTACAGAATTTTTCCTCACCGGGATTGAACCCGGGTTTTCTGGGTGAAAGGCTAGTACGCTACCAATGAGCCAACCAGTCCCAACTATTTGCGATGAGTGCGTTTAAATTTGTGCCACCCGTCTTCGTGGGTGTCTTAGCCTGTTGTTTCACAACCTTAGCAGGTCTACTGTTCTTCTGTAAACGTGCTGTTACAGTGAATGAGTGACACGTCACAGCATTGCTACCTGTGTATGGTTTGTTAACGGTCTCGAAACTCGTAGCTACCCAATTTATGAAGCTTTGGTTAACGTAGGGACATACTATTTCTTAGAAAAAATTCCTCGCATAATGTGTACATCGAGGACCGAACCCGAGCTGTTTCACAGATAATATTGCAATATTAGCAATCAATCAACTGTTGCCGCGGCATTTTTCTCTAATTTTTGGAACAGCATCTTGACAGCTGAAATATCCACAATGGGTTCGTTTTCCATAAGAAAAATGACCTAAAAAAACTGCAACCGCATACATTGTCGTACCATACATTGCATGTACGTTGCGAAAACTTCAATTCCGTTGCTGGTGTATTATATATAATGCGATATGACTAAATGAACCGATAATGCCATCGATGTGTTTCCCATTGATCAGTTAATTTAATTTTCCCTAAATGAATGTTGTAAAAAGGGGTTTGGGTTGACGTGGTTGACGTGTTTTACGCCACATCGTGCGGAGTGGATATAATGCTTTTTCGGACATAATATGTCAGTACCATTCATCATTCTTTAATTATATTTTATACGCTAGGACAAGTTGATGATGGGCTTTGCGTATACAGTATGGATGGATGAGGAAGGTTGTAATATTGTTTAAAATGATAGGCATTCAATCGCGGCACTACACTTCATTTGTGTAGTAATGATGGAAAAAAAACGATTGTAATGGGATTTGTGGTGTGATGTAGGGAATATAAATTGATTCCCGTGTAAGGCTGGGAATTGAACCGTGGACAAAAATGACTCGACCTGAAAATTCAGGTCAGGTCGGTCAGATAATTTTATGAAGGCAAACCCGACCTGAACCTGAATATTTTAGTCCCACAAGCTCGGTATCAGGTATCTTATCAATGTAATACAGAAGAGTATAGATGTAATGAAATGCGTATTTCTTGTATTGGTGTATCACTAAAACTGAACTTATTTATTTGACATTGTACTACAGCTACTTCTTTCTTTTCGTTTTGTTTTCATTCGTTCCTCTTCAATTGTCATCCTGATTTATATCTAGGTCTCTTTCTCCTCCTTGTTTACCATCGCTCTCCATTCAGTTCATAATCTGAGCTCCTTCCTCTATCGGAAGGTATTGTTTCAAAAATCCATATGGAGCTTCTGCCGCCAATATTCGTTGCCACTAAAGACGTTCACCGCCACAAAGACAAGCACACATACCATTTTGTATCATTTTATCTTAGCGCGTCGAAATCAAATTCTATGTCACAAGCAATTTCTCAGGCCTCATAGGAATTTAATCCTATCGACTTTGAAGTTCATGCGTGACACCAAAGTATTTACTCCATACCAAAATATTTGATCGACATTGAAGTCTATGCTCGACATAAAAGTCTCTGCTCGACATGGAAGTCTTTCCACGGTACTGAAGTCTTTCCACGACATTGAAAGTGATGGATCGAGAGCCCGCGACCAATTTGTACACTAATCCGGGACCGTTTCGAAACATGGATGAAAGACCAGTCCTTGACTTGTTCGACAAAAAAATGTTCTACGGATTTTTTTTTTAAACCCAGGACAATTTCAAAATCTCAAAATCTTTGGGTCCAGTCCTTTAGATTAGCACTTGGATTGAGCCAGGAGTGCATCACGGTAGAGATTTTTTAGTTTTCAGGCTGTCAGGCAGCAGTCCGAACAACTTTTTGTCGAGCAGGTCAAACTCTGGCCTTCAATTCATGTTTCGAAACGATTCCGGGGGAGGGTCAAAAATGATCGCGGGCTCTCGGTCAATGCGTTGGAGCGCAGAGTTGATTTTGAGGTGCGAGACAAATGATATACAAAATGGCCTGTGAACGTCTTGTGTTGAATGTCTCTAGTGGCAATAAAGGACAGTAGCATTTACTACAATAGCTATATTCAGGTTTCAGGCAAATTCAGGTCAGGTCAAAATTGATTGATTTAGGTTCAGGCGTTCGGGGTCAAAACAGGTTTCAGGTAATTCAAGTTTCAAGTAAAACCTGACCTGTCCCTAGCTTTCGTTCCCGATGAAATAGGAATACAGACAAGCTGGTTATCCTTTCGATATCATCGTTGTGTCGAGGAATAAGTTCCCTCATCATGTTAACGACAATATATTGTGCTCTGCATATAAAAGAATTTCGGCGCCTTTGCGAGCTCGTTATTTCTAATATTTACCGGATAAATTGGAAACGATTCAATCCACTAACGATCCAAAGTTAACGCCTTCACATGTATCAACGGAGCCTCTGATAGACAATATATAGAATCGTGTAATTTCGCCATCAATACAATATGAAATCAAATTCGAGCCAACTCAATCACCAAAACAAAACGGAATGTTTGAACAAATAAAAACTCATGAAAATAGAACGCAAATCTGCCCATTTCCCTCGAATTTAATGGAAATTTTCTCTTTTTTTTAGGCTGGTAATACCTTTTAGAGCATCAGCCATAATGTGAACGGAAAAAAAAAGAGAAAAGAAAACATAAATCCGGAAAATATTGTAAAATAGGTTAATATATTCAAACGGATTTGAATAAAAAGTCACATATTCGTATGCTTATCATAAAGTATTAGATGTAAAGGAATAATGCGACATTATTCCAAACGAATGTACATATGACGCGTGGCAAAAATACTTGGTAACCACACAGTGTATACCATACGGGGAACATAGCATAGTATGGATGGATAAAGTCATGATGGCATTATATTCGTTACATGTGATTCCGTATTTAGTAAGGGAACCCCGTTTTTTTTTTGTTTTGTGAAAGCATCTTTCGCATACCTTAGGCACTGAGCCACTTATCAGAAGTGTAGCTCTATACCCAAATATTTGTCGAACGGAGATACGAAAAAAAGAAAAGGAAGAGAAATTCGGTTGAGGGGAATCGTTTCAAAATGTTCTCAATTCCCTTTGTTTCTGTTGACATTTAATATTCTCGTATTTTTCGTTTCAATCAAATAAAAATGTAAATATGTCTGTTAGACATCGGTGCCTTTCAAACGATATCTCTATACCGTCGGAGGAATTTTTTATCGGCAAATTGATTCACTCGAAAACCATTTACAATGGCAAAATTAACAGAATGAGACTTCTTGTGTGAAAATTCTTGATCCGTGTCGAATTTGTTTGTGTCAATAAAGTCACTCAATAAAACATTCACATTATTGGTCGTTTATATAAGACATTTTACTTTACTAGTGAGGTAATGGGGACATTGCCTCACGAGTGGAAACCCTTTATCTAGCAATTTCGCAACAGGATGAGGCTGGAGACCTCGGATTCTTGTACTCATCTGGATACGATATATCAAATTACGTCACTGGTATCATAATCTACTATGGGGTCGTACATAAATGACGTAACGCCTTTTTAGTGCTGTCACCAGATTCAAATCACTAGTAACTCGACAATTAATTTGGAGTTAATAGCGTGTCCTACAACTAGAGGTGTGCACCGATTTTAAAATAGTTGGCGGCGGCGCGCTGATAGAAATTATGGGTCGGCGGCGGCGTGAGTCGAAAACCATCGGTTCTGTGGTTGGCAAACTTTTCGACAACCTTTTTGGCGCGAAAGTAGTAAACATATGCAATTCATGTTCAAATGAACGGTTGTCATGCACTGAACTTTCTATGCAGGAACTAGTATAAAGTTCGTTCATCGGCATTCCTCACCTCCTGATTCAATGCACACATGAAATAATCGTTCACATAGCGTCTGCCATGAGGTACTAAAACTGCTCAATACACAAAGTTTCTCAGTCGTAATCGTATTTTATCGGTGCTATGTCTTTGATTGAACATTAATACCGAGGAGTGAACCGAGTGATTGCAAGTTTACAAGAGTACGTATACCGACAGCGACGACGAAAACAAGTCATTTATAGTTAGATCCTAATTGATGCTGTTGGAACTAATGAATAGTTTGTAACAAACCGTTCACCAGAATTATTAGATGAAATGGTCAAAGATTCGATAATTACAGGACTATGACTGTCGTCTGTAAAAGTTTCTGACGCAAATTTATGGCCAAAATTTGTTTCTTTCCCATCATTAGTTCTTCACTATCGTCGATACTGGATTACATTCCAAAGAAAATTATTCAAAAGTTTTCGTATAACATTTGGAAATTCATTGAGAATAATTATTTGATGATGAATTTATAAAATGGATTGTCAACGTCGATTTAATTGTTTTATATCAGAATGGCAGCTCTTAATTTATGAATCTTATTTGCATTCATTATAATACATCATCGTCAGTCGGCAATAAATCATCATCGTCATAATCAGAGGATGTTAAGAGACCATACAGAAGTCAACGTAAACTGAAGCCAGGAGAGTTTGAAGTAAACAGATGCAGACCTCACACCTGTGAATCGAACAATTTCAATAGACGTTTGGTCTGGCTATTAAAGAATTTAGAGTATTCGTCTCGTCAACATTTAAAGCAATATTTTACTGTCAGTAGCCGCATTTAAATTACCAAAATCTTCTTTCCTTGATAATATGTTTAAAGATGAATTAGTCGGTGACAGCAATGCTCTATAAACAGGCAAGCACCAGGAAAGAAACATAAATAAAGCTGCTGCCCTAGTACTGACGGTTGCTTTGTTACACAGCCACAGCATATTGATCTATCAAGACAATATTGTAGTACTAACATCACGGTTAAGACGTTTTCTCTTTATTATTTCACTGGTTTTTGGTCAGAATCATCTCCGAATCTTTGAATTTATCACAGTCTAGTTTGAACGCTTTAAGAAAGTCAATCACACTTTTCCCTATGCAGCCTCTGTTTCCAAACCAAAGGCCTTGAAAATGACCCAGTTCCTGCACCATACGTATTTATGTATGCACTTCTCATATATATACATCGCGTTTCTATGGTGATTGCTTCATCTTGATTGGGGTCGTTTGTCTCATATCGTTTAATAGGATCGATGACAAAAGCATTTTGTGACTTTGAATCGAAAGCGATGATGTCACTAAAGCTAAATTTTCCTTCCGTGTCTGTGGCGTAAACTTCATCAAAGCATTCAAATCCTTTTTCACGCAACGTCGATCATGTTCTTCACACTACGATGCCCTGATCTGACTAGCAGGCTACCCGACGGACAGCTTCTAGTTACATGTGCAATTGTTTCGTTCTCTCTCTCTCTCTCTCTCTCTCTCTCTCGTATTTACGATACTGGAAGAGTTTGAGACACTTGGTACCCCATTAAGGTTCGCATAGTTGATGCGCAGCTTTATCGCCGATACCCATTCGGATGAAGAAAGTGAATTCTTGTTTTAAACAAAGTCGTTGCTTGCCGTGTGCTGACCAAAATGTATCACGCCTAATCCTTGGTACGATAGGCTACACCAGCTTCCATATGCTAGGTTTCGCAATGCAGCTCTCAGTGATTTCGTTGTGCCGCCATCGAAATTCAGGGATCGCACGCATGCCATCATTTCTTCATCACACTTTGTGATACTTTGGAATAGGCCATTTCCCCCATTTCCCCCGAAATTTCAGAGAGTCGGGGACTGACGTTTCTACTCTCGGGTGACTGACGTTTAATCGGTATACACGAAATTTTGCATTTGTGTTTGTTTTTGAATACATTTGAGGTGTATCTGTGAAATTTCGCTCACTCTCTGAAATAGACTAGTCTATAGTGAATTGTTTTTGTACAGAAATTGGTATCAAAATCGGCATGTGGATTGTGGATTGTTTGTGGAATACACATTCCAGTAGAAATTGTGATTGTAATAGTGTACAAGTCTGTTGAGCGCACGGATTAAATAATACGGATTCCATCAATACTCTCCAGGCATGAGTGCAAACAAAGTCAGCTGCCAAATAGAGTACTCATTTGTATGAAATTTATCCCCACTCTTTTTACAGTGCAAAATATTTGTATGGTACACTGTACAGTTTCAGTACCCTATTTAGATGACCACTGGAGAGTATTGATTCCATGAATGAACACTTTGGATTGCCTTGGAATTGACGCACGTCGCGTAGTGTGTGTTCGAGTCAAAAGTAAGCTAGATTCTCCCTACTAAAACATTTTGCGCTGAAGAAATAAATCGTCTTAAAGCTGAACATATAGAATGTAAAAGTGGGAGAAAATAATTTCACGAATTTCTTATTTAAATGTATAAATAAATGTTTCATTTTATATGTGTTATTCACTAATAAATAAATAAATTATGCTCTCTCCGTATTATTTTGATTTATATTCAAATTCAGAAATGTATTTATAGGTCGATTCACACGTTCCAACGATATCGCTCTAGGGGATGTCCATAAATGACTTACTTCGCAAGGGGGAGGAGGGATGGATGGTCTGACCGAAGTGAATACGTCATGTTATGGGCATTGAAGAATGGTCGTCAATACTAAAAATCCAGGAAAATATTAAAAGATATTTATGGACAACCCCCTACATCCATAGTATACGTAGTAGTAGCATACGATATGGTATACCTAATACGGATTTGCCATTCACACACATACAATAGTAGCATCATACTCGAACCAGACATTGGAGTGGAACTATCATAAATTATTCAAAAATATTTGAAACAAAAGGTAACACACATAAGGAGCATTACTGTTACAGCAAGTGAGCTTTTATGATATATTATATTATGAACGAAATATATTTATATTCTGCAACTGCGTTGCGAAAAGTGGACTTTTTCATGTGTCAGTTGGTTGGCATGCTCGGGTGGTCTTTTTAGCATCGTTCTTCTATATTTTGCTTTTCGCCACTAGTGACAAAATAGTTTTTCATACATTTTGCAGAGAAATGATAGCAGGTGGCGGAAGCAACGCCACCTGTTATCATTTCTCGGAGTTTTTGTCACAGAGTGGCGAAGTAGACTTTCATATATAACTTTTGTCACTCAATTCGAACCATTAACTGCAAATAAATATCCTGCCCTACCCACGCGCAGGGACTAAAATAAGGATTTTTCCGTGCGGTGCCTATTTGTGAGCTGGGGTCTCGTCATCGGGTGGTACTAATTTTACGTTTAATGGCATCTGGGTTCAATGAAGTTGTAAAAACGAGTTGATTATATTGAATTCAACTTGACCAAAATGTATGGGAAGTGGCAAAACTACTAACTTTGAGGTCATCTTGACCAAAACATATGACAAGTGGTAAAATTTGAGTTTTTCAGCTTAGAACTTTTTTTGAGTTCTCAGATGTTCTGCTGAGGATTGTTGTGATGTTTAACGACCGAAATATATACAGATTTCCGTGAAATAAAATAAAACATTTTTGTTTTTATTTCACCGGATGAGTGAGTTCAAGAGACGGCGTATACCCCAATTGGCACCGCTCGA